>CAIGQZ010000276.1:3831332-3863388 GCA_903798205.1 Danio tinwini
CAAAAACGAACACAAATATACATCAACCAATCAAAAATACATAACAATTAACTAAATGCAAAAAAATAAAGTCTTAAAAAAACTTAGGCCTGTTAGCTCGGTTCACTTTCCGCTTCACTTTCGATGAACGCAGTTTTGATTGAGTAATTAACTAATTCCATATAATAAAGTTTGAATTAATTAATAAATTAATCATGTCAAATATACTTAAACAGACGATAATCATGTACTCTAACCTGCCCTCCTCCGTTGAGTTTGTTGGTGAGTTTGACTTTACTGAAAGACACAGAGCTTTTCATCCAGTGCGCGCCAAAGTTTGGCGAGTCCGGGTGGATGTACACGCAGCTCGGAGCTTGTGGCTCGGGTTTGCCGCCCGGTACCCATTCACCGTTCACATACTTCCACCGGTGGTTGTCCGCTGGGACGAAATCCAGTAAGAAAGAGTACATGGCGTTTGGATCTAGACCCGATATATTTACCTTTAGTACTGGAAACATGCGCCTGGAGAAAGCAGAAACATTAACAAATCTAATCAATAATGTAAAATAACTTAGCGTCTTTCTTTCTTTCTATTAGTTAGTTCTCTAATGCAGCTTTATACGAATAAACTTGTTTATAGGCTATATAGTTACGAATACGATAGGTATAAAACATAAATTAGCGTATTTTGTGGTTCATTATTTTATTTTTCCCCCGTTTATTTATGCTTTTGAATCGCATTATGGGACCTTAATCTCTCCTCCAACAAAATTTAACCCTGAAAAGCTCGAAAAAGTGACTATTATTGACATTTTTAATAGTTTAAAGTGAAATATTGTCTGGGTTGGTGTTGCATATACGCTACAAAATCTTGTAATAAACTGCCAGTACATTTTTTACACACTTATTTCTCTCTATGTTACTTCTTTATATTATTTCAAACTACTAAAATGTCAATAAAAATCACTTTGTTTAACTTTAGTGTTGGATTTTCAACATCAAAAGTCTGCAGAGCAGAGATAAAGCTCCCATAATATTTCACAAATGTAAATAAGCGGAAACCACTTGTAAATCACAAAATACGGAAACTGTTAAACAGCATTTAGTTTTATATAAACCTCTAGACTAAGTGACATCTGAAGATTTCTCTTAAAATGGGCATTTTTCTCTGCCTCCTATGTTTATGTTTAGTTATTTCACTTTAAAAGCTATGAAAAAAACGTAGACCACTTTCTATAAAAGTGAAATTACTAAACCTAAACACAGGAGCCTTAGAAAAATGTGCATTTTAGAAGAACATTTCAGATAGCACTTAGAGGATTTGCATCTTTCTATATACTATGACATTTTATGCAAAAAACAATTTTTTTCGGAAAACTGCATTTAATTATATACGTTTTATGCGTGCGAATTAGGCTAAGTAACTAAATATACGTATTAAAAATAAGTATTAAGTATTTTATCAGTGTTGGGGAAAGTAATATAATAAAATCTTAAGTCGCCATTAACTGCCCCACCAAGAAAAAAAAATTGGATTGCATTTCTTAACTTCTAATGTCGCAAGTTAAGTTTACATTTCTTTTAACACATCCCATAATTTCCAAAATTTGAACCTCTACCAAATGGTAGACAAGTCGGTTTATGGTAAAAGTACCGGAATTAATACATATGAAAAATCAGTGTAAGCTCAATTTATTTTAAAACATAAAATAAAACACTTTTGAACAATAAATCATCTTTATTTTTTGTTTAAGTATGCCATAAAATATTTCTGATTCTCGTTCAACACGTTTTCTTGTTCACAAAATCACACAGAGTTGTAAATTCTATAGTATATACACTTTACTATAGTATTAATATGTTTTAAAAACACTATGGTATTTAGATACAAATATAGTATTTTTAACACGTAGGAGCATCCTGGACCTGAAATCTAAAATAACAGATCAACACCAGTAGTGCTCTGCGTATAATTTGTTTACATCTTCATGTCACATTTTTCTTCCTGAAACAAATGTTGGTTTATAGTAAAAGTACCGAAATTATTATATATACTATAAAAGTGTAAAACCAATTTATAAAGAAAATCTTAATAAAACATTTTTGAATACTAAATCATCTTTATTTTTAACAATGTTGTGTGTATTTAAAACAATTATTCTTTAAATTGATTTTAACAGTGATTATTTAAAACAGTCGAAATAATGTCAACCATTTGGTAGAGCAGGCAGTTAAATTGTTAATAAAAAGTAACTAAATGTTACTTAGTTACTTTTAAAGAAAAGTAATCTGAAAGTAGGCCTATGTGTTGCTATTTTTTGAGTTTTTATAAAAGAAAATAGGCTAAATAAAAAGTAACTAAATGTTACTTAGTTACTTTTAAAGAAAAGTAATCCGAAAGTACAGGCCTGTGTGTTATTTTTGCGTTTTTATATTAAAAAAGGCTTAATATTAAAAATGTAATATATTACTTTTTACTCAACACTGACTTTTATAGCATATAAACTAATCAAACAATCAACATATCAAATAAACATTGGTTATGTTATCAACTGCACATTTTAAAGATGTAATTCTGCTATTAATTACAACATATTGTCTGGCTAAAAAAGAAATACCTGCCATTCTTGGTCACTATCATCTCATTCGTCAGTTCTTTGAATTTCTGCCAAAGTTCATTTTCATCCAAACCGACTTTAAGCTCTCTTTCTGTCGGATCTCCTTTCTCGCTGCCAGCTTGAAGCTCTTTTTCTACCGCAGTTAATAAATGGTCAAACTGAATGTTCTTCTCAGGACAGTCACCGGATTCCATTCTAAAGAGGATCCAACGAGAAATATATCCAAACTCCGCGAGCTCAGTCCTAATACACCTAGAAGATTTGAAGAGACGCAATTATATACTTTACTCAGGTAAAACTCGCTCCACGAACTGCTTAGGAACTCTCTGATTGGCTGGTGTCCGCTTTGATGCGTGCGTTCTGGCCAGTGATTGGTTGAGAGATATGATGTAAAAGAAATACACATATTTGCGGTCATATTTATATATCCTGTGTATTTATTTATTTATTTATATTATATTGTGATTTGAAAAGTGTAAGTAGCCTACTTGTACCTCTCTATTTTTGTATGCTATTGTTTTTGTTATGCAATAAAAAAATTAAAAAGTGTCATATTTAATATATTTTATACAAACATTTAAATATATCGACATAAATAAATAAATACAAATTAGATAATTGGAATAAGTTCGTCATACTCATAAGAATCAGGCCATTTCCTAAAATAGTTTGAGTTCCCTTAACTTATTGGGATTTAGACAGACAGACAGACAGACAGACAGACAGATAGATAGATAGATAGATAGATAGATAGATAGATAGATAGATAGATAGATAGATGTTGAATAAATTCAGCTAATTTTTACCATGTAGCATTGCAGCTTAGCTAAGTTAATTAAACGCCACTCAAGGGCTGTATAATGCAAGTGTTTCTAATAGCTAGGTGTTGACGAATGTTTTATAAGATGTTTATGAGTTTAAAGCCCGTGGGAATGTTTCTCCAAAGGTGTCAACAGAGGAGGAAACGCTACCAAACTCGACGAGCTGCAGGACAGTAATGGCCGTTCATAAAATAGCGTGAATGTGTCATCTTGGCGACATGACTTCCGGAAAAAGTATCGGTGAAAATATCAACAATTTCTTATGAACGACGAAACTTTCCTAAAATAATCGTATTTAAAAAAATATCTGCACTTAATACCAAACTTTAGAATACAGTACTGTGAAATAGATGAAGACAGGCATACAATTTTCAGACACGTGACATTACTAATACTTATAGCAGTGATACTTCTGTGTTAGGCCTACAATAACTACGAGTCTATATATTAATTTAAATGTATTTATTGAGGATGAGAAGGTTAAGTAGGATGTTCTGTCCTCTCCAAAATACAGCCCACATGAAATAAAATACTATAGTAATTTATAGTAGGCCTAAATAATATATAACTAGGTTATATTAAAGTACTTAGAGTAATCTGTTGTCGTAATTATATTAATGCTGTGGTAACACAACAACTATAGTAATATGTGCTAATGATCAATACTGTAATTTTCTAACTGTATACTACAATACACCATACACAAATAGCAGAATCAACATTGAATAAATGTGTAAATATCAACCAAATTATCATCATTGAAACAACATTAAAATTTATCATTGATTTTTTTTCAGTTTTGCCCCCTGAAATAGCCCAATGTTATTCCAACGTCGCTATATAGGTAAAAATGACCAAGTCAATATTAAATCACTATATACAGTTGCAATCAGAATTATTGAACACCCTTTGAATTTTTTTTCTTTTTTAAATATTTCCTAAATGATGTTTATCAGAGCAAGGAAATTTTCACAGTATGTCTGATAATATTTTTTTAATTATGTGTTTTATTTCGGCTAGAATAAATGCAGTTTTTAATTTTTAAAACCCATTTTAAGGTCAAAATTATTAACCCCTTTAAGCTATTTATTTTTTCTATAGTCTACAGAACAAACCCTCATTATACAATAACTTGCCTAATTACCCTAACCTGCCTAGTTAACCTAATTAACCTAGTTAAGCCTTTAAATGTCACTTTAAGCTGTATAGAAGTGTCTTGAAAAATATCTAGTCAAATATTATTTACTGTCATCATGGCAAAGATAAAATAAATCAGTTATTAGAGATGAGTTATTAAAACTATTATGTTTAGAAATGTGTTGAATAAATCTTCTCTCCGTTAAACAGAAATTGGGGAAAAAAATAAACAGGGGGCTCATAAATCAGGGGGTTGAATAATTCTGATTGCAACTGTACATGTACACTAAAACCAATATTGAATAAATGTTTACTCATCAACCAAATTAACATCGAGTTTATGTTGAAACTTAAAGTAGACCAGGATGCTAAATAGATCAAAATAGTCACAACATCAGCATTTTCTTTTTGTCAACTAAAATTAAATCATATTTTACACCGAAACCAACATTGAATAAATATTTAAACATCAACCGAATATCATTAAATTAATGTTAACATTTAAAGTAGATTACAAAAGTTAAAGCTGATTTTAAAAGCTACTGTAGTAAAAACTGCAGTAATCTACAGTGTTTATACAGTTAACAACTGTAGCATTCATTAACACAGAGTTGTAAAATCTATAATACATACACTTTACTATAGTATTAGCATGGTTCATAAACACTATGGTATTTACTAGATTTTATTATAGTATTTTTAACACATGGGAGCATCCTGGACCCATTCTAAAATAACAGATCAACACTAGTAGAGCTCTGCGTATAATTTGTCCACATCTTCATGTCACGTTTTTCTTCCTAAAACAAAATAAATAGTAGGTAACTGAAATTTGTGGTATTATTGTCATATTGTAGTACTTTTAGAACAGATATAAAACACACTACCTCAAAAGAATGAGCAGTAGACATGTCAGCTAAACATAGTGGCAGTGTATGATCTATACATGATGATGGAGAACATTCAGCAGAACTAGATGGTGATTTCTCTATGCTTTTCTCTGCTGGCTGAAAACTACATGCAAGGATGAACAGTTACACCGTTTGAAAGTGAACTGACAGACATGCTGTAACACTCTTTGTTCATTGCATTTCCTGACCTTGGTGTGAAATGTGTGTTTGAGCTTTCTATGACGAATTCTAGGCTCTTAGATGAAGCCTTTTTAGGGTCAGGCTTTGCAGGACATCTGGATTTCTGAGTTTGGACTTTGTGAGAATAGTCATGCGCCATCTCAAAACATGGAAAAAGATAAGTAATAAATGAGCTGAAAAGCAATTTATTATAGGTGACTCAAAATAAACATTTAGTCAACAATTAGACATATAAATGCATAATTTATTTAGAAATAGGCTCATTTTACAAGTCTTCTAGGAGTTTAACAGTTGAGTTTTACCATTTTTTAGTCTCTTCAGCCGATCTCAGGTTCTGGCGAGAGCACTTTTAGCTTAGCTTAGCATAATTCATTGAATCAGATTAGATCATTAGCATTCCACTTGAAAACTGTTTTTTTTTTAAAGTTTCGATAATTTTCCTATTTTAATTTGGACTATTCTGTAGTTACATTGTGCAAAATGATTAAAACCCTTGAGTGAGATGCTAATGGTCTAATCTGATTCAATGATTTATGCTAAGCTAAGCTAAACGTGCTTCCGCCAGACCAGCATATTGGCTGAATGGATTAACAAATGCTAAAAGTATTTAACTCTAGACTCTAGGGGACTTGTAAATTGAGCATATTTCCCCCAAAAGAATGATGACTTATGCTAAGCTAAGCTAAAAGTGTTTCCGCCAGACCCAGATATTAGTTGAATTGATTAACAAATGCTAAAATTCAAGTATTTAACTCTAGGAGACTTGTAAATTGAGCATATTTCCCCCCCCCCAAAGAATGATGATTCATGCTAAGCTAAGCTAAATGGATTAACAAATGCTATAACTGAAGTATTTAACTGAGACTTGTAAAATGACCATATTCCCCCAAAAAATGATGATTTATGCTAAGCTAAGCTAAAAGTGCTTCCGCCACACCTAGATATTGGTTGAATGGATTAACAAATGCTAAACCTCAAGTAGCCTAGTATTTAACTCGGGCTTGTAAATTAAGCTTATTTCCCCCTCAGAAAAATGATCATTTATGCTAAGCTAAGCTAAAAGTGCTCTTGCCATACACGGGTATTGGCTGAATGGATTAACAAATGCTATAACTCAAGTATTTACCTCAAGGGGACTTGTAAATTGAGCATATTTCCTCCCAAAGAATGATGATTTATGTTAAGCTAAGCTAAAAGTGCTCTTGCCATACCTGGGTATTGGCTGAATGGATTAACAAATGCTATAATTGAAGTATTTAAGTCTAGGGCACTTGTAAAATGAGCATACTCCCTAAAAAATTATGATTTATGCTAAGCTAAGCTAAAAGTGCTTCAACCAGACCCGGATATTGGCTGAAAAGATTAACAAATGCTAAAACTCAAGTATTTAACTCTAGGAGACTTGTAAATTGAGCATATTTCCCCCCCAAAGAATGATGATTAATGCTAAGCTAAGCTAAAAGTGTTTCCGCTAGACCCAGATATTGGTTAAATGGATTAACAAATGCTAAAACTCAAGTATTTAACTCGGGCTTGTAAAATGCATACCCCCCAAAAAATTATGATTTATGCTAAGCTAAGGTAAAAGTGCTTCCACCACCCTGCTGAAAAAAAACAGCAAATGCTGGTAAGATATGTTTTGATGCTGGTATGCTGGTCTTACTGGTTTTAATGCTGGTCTCAATGCTGGTCCTGCTGGTCTCAATGCTGGTCTTACTGGTCTCAATGCTGGTCAGGACCAGCATTCAGGCCAGCAAGACCAGCATTGAGACCAGCACTGAAACCAGCAAGACCAGCATCGAGACCAGCAAAACCAGCATTGAAACCAGCAAGACCAGCATACCAGCATCAAAGCATAGCTTACCACCATATGCTGTGTTTTAGCAGGGCAGACCCGGATATTGGCTGAATTGATTAACAAATGCTAAAACTCAAGTATTTAACTCTAGGGGATTTGTAAAATGAGCATATTTCCCCCATAGAGTGATGATTTATGCTAAGCTAAGCTAAAAATGTTCCCACCAGACCCAGATATAGGCTGAATGGATTAACAAATGCTAAAACTCAAGTATTTAACTGTAGGAGACTATTAAAATGAGTGTATCCCCCCCACCCCTCCCAGACATGAGTGTTCTTTAATTAACACAAAAGTGTGAATAAAATTTAAATATAAAGTAGATCAACGAGGTTGAAAGGTATATTGTTTTCTGATGTTTAGTCTGGATAAGTCATCGCTCAATATTTCACTTGATTAAGCACAGTCTAAAATCCTCTTTAGGGTTACACAAAGAAAGAAAAAGTAAAACTCATTTTGGACAAATTTATGTCAATTAATCAGGAAGTACGTAATGCTGAGCATGTTTGTGCATAACTGACCAATTCTTTGATGCTGAATCCATCTGTGACATGTGAGCTGAGTCCAGTTTTTGCCATAATTCTTCTCACATAAAAACAGACGAAGCTAAAATCAGCTTAAAATGTCTGTGCATGTAAACAGTGTTGGGTAAATTACATCAAAAAAGCATTTTATTACTGATTGCATTGTTAAGATGGCACTTAAATAACTAAATAAATACTTAAATAAATCACAGAAATCCAAAGCATAGACAATATAAATTAAACTTAAGTTCTTTAAATTTCAGTCAAACAGGATCTTTTAGTTTTGCTTAAAAAAATGAACACTTAAATTAAAAATACCAAATTTATCAAAACTCAAATTGTTTCAAATGAATGACTTCATATTTCATATATTCATTCATTTTCCTTCAGCTTAGTCCCTTTATTAATCAGGGGTCTCCACAGCGGAATGAACCACCAACTGTTCCAGCATATGTTTTATGCAGCATATGCTCTTCCAGCTGCAACTCAGTACTGGGAATCACCCATACACACTCACATCCACACTCATACACTACGGGCAATTTAGTCCATCCAATTCCCCTATAGCGCATGTGTTTGGACTGTGGGGGAAACCGGAGCACCCGGAGGAAACCCACGCCAACACGGGGAGAACATGCAAACTCCACACAGAAATGCAAACTGACCCAGCCGGGACTCGAACCAGCGTACTTCTTGCTGTGAGGCGACAGTGCTAACCACTGAGCCACCTTGCTGCCCCTATTTCATATTTTCTAAAATATTTAATTGTTTCTTAAGTATGTACAATTGAATCTTTCATAAGTAGAAAAATTTAATCATGCCAAGTATCAGAATAACTTTCTTTTAATTTATACCTCATATTGTTATGAACTAATTCATCATTTCATTTTTATTCTTAAGCATGTGGATTTTTTTTAAATGAATTTAGTCTTCTTTAATTAAAAAATATAATTATTCTGCTAAATATATTTGTATAACAAAAAGAAAATACAATTACACTGCTTCTCTGAATTGATTTACACAGAACTGTTGAATTTATGCAGACCCTACAGTATTTAATGGTTCCGTGATGTGCTTTGAAATGTGCATTTTTTATTCGATATTTGATGTAATCTCAACTGAAACATGAAGAGAGGGACATATAGCAGCTCCTCCCCTTAAAAAAACAACCAATAGCGTTTGGTTTTATCACAGCTCTGCCAGAGAGATTGGGTGAGCACAAGCACATCAAATGAAAAGCAAATGAGAAGCTTATTAAAGGGGGCGGGGCATGTCAGATACTAGACAGCATTTGATTGTTCAAGATTTGATGAGAAGCCAAAGTATGAGGTGACGTGAAAAAAAAATCTATTTAGGCAGAAGTGATGAACATATCTTCTAAACACAAATTTTTTCGCTGTTTTGGAGCACACTAGCTAATAGATATCCTTAAAACTAACAGACTGGAACTAACATCCGTTTCAGGAGACCTTTAAGCAAGTACATTATAAGTAGCTGTCATTAAATTACCTAAAATTTCCTGTTGAAAAAGTAATTACCGTTACTAGTTAGTGTGCAACTAAATACAGCCAACACTGCATTTAAATGGGATGTCTGACGTGTAAAAGTCTCACCTCTGGGTGTCAGCCATGTAAGAGAGTGAGAGGTTGTGCATTAATCTCATTTTCTGCATGATGTCAGTGGCCTTTGACTTGATAGGTAGCACATTGCCTATCTGTCAAGATGAAAACAAAAAAGCAACAATTAAAAAAAATTCAACCACAACAAATGTTTGAACTCACAGATTCAGCCAAAGGTGACTTCATTTCATTAACACAAAATCCAGACGTGTGAATGTAACTGGTAGATATTCTTGATTCCCACTTAAAGGGCACCTATTATGCAGATATCACTTTTATAAGGAGTTTTAGCACAGTCGTGCAGCAACAGTGTGTGAATGCAGCCAGTCGTTAATGGTAAACTTTTATTAATTCTATTTTTTTATAATCACACTACAGACTGTAGAAACACTTTGATTGACATTCTTCCTTTGTACGTTTCATCAGAGGGAGAGAGCTCCGCTCATTAGTGATGATCTTGCCCTCATTAGCATAAACAACTCAGAGTGAGAAGCAGCCATCCGTCATATATAGCCAAATATAATGTCAGCACCTAAGCGGCATTAAAAATGTTGAGTTTTAAGATGCACAAATGGTCGGTGCCAATAGCCTAGTGGTTAAGTGCGCCGACAAATCGTCACCTTGAAATTATTAAATTCTCTCTGGGTTCTGAATGATTGAGATATTGAGCTTCAAAGTTTTTGCATTCCATAGCAAACAGTATGTGTGTAACATTTGTTTTTTTGAATAAAAAGTCTTTAAATGTAAACAACTTATAAAAAAACATCCCATAATGTAAATAAGTTGTCATTTAATAAGAATATTTCAATACCTCAATTTTGACAAAAATGTCACATAGAACCTTATAATTCTAAGGTGACGATATAGCACCAAAGTGCTCATGGTGACCCGAGTTTGATTTCTGGCTTGACGTCCTATGCCAATACTTCCCCTCTCTCTGCTCCCAATGCTTTTCTGTCTGTCCTTCACTATCCTATCACATTTTGGGTGAAAAACCCCTAAAAATAAATAAATAATAATAATAATAAATGCACAAATGAATACTGTGTTCCCCACAGACGACCTTCTACTACTGTTTTTCACAGTTAAGCATTTGTGTGGTATTTTGAACGGAGACTTCACATACACACTCTAGGAACATCAGAGACTTATTTTACATCTTATAAAAAGGGGCACAGTGGGTCCTCTTTAAGATCTTTAAATGAAAGTCTCTAATAAATAAATTAATGTGAATGCAGTTTGATAAAATGTCCTACAGATACCTTTAGATGCATACTGGGGTTGACTTCCTCCAGAAAGGTAGACTGCAAAGTGGAAAATATTGGAACTTTGAGCTCACGAGTAAAGATCTGTAAAGACAAAATAGAGAATTTTTGGACAGTAGCATTATTGTTATTAATATTATTATTATTATTATTATTGACTACGACCATTTTTTTTACTAAAATACAGCTCTATTTTAGTGCAAGAGGGTGTAATAGGGTGTGTTAGCACAATATTGCAAACAACTGACATTGGCATATTTTCAACACAGGCTCATTCTGAAAACGTAGCCCTATATACATTTCTGGAGATTGCGAATTATGTAGCCAGAAGTACGTATGGCTGCTGTTCGTCTTTAAAACGAACGTTACGGGGTGTTATGACGCCGTTCCTTTTCATGCTTACTAGCTGACCGCCTACCCCTATATGGACAGCCTTTCTGCTGTTACCAGTTTGCCCAGTAGCTCGCCATGTACGTCGGCAGACTTGAGAAGCAGAGGAGTTGAGCACGACGATGGAGTTTGAGTTCGGCGAAGAATGGTTTGAGAAAGCAGATAAGACAAAAGCAGAAGGCAAAAAAGTAAATGAAACAAGTAAATAATGGTGAAAATGTAATAAAATCTGAAAATGTGGTAAAAATCAAGTGAGGGCTTTTCTTTTTCTGGATTGCTTTTGAAAACACTGTCGGTTGGGGTTAGGGAAGTAAGTGGGCGGGTCAATCAGTGCTTTTGAAAACACTATTGGTTGGGTTTAGGGAAGGAGGATGGTGGGTCAGTCAGTCAGTCAGTCAGTCGACAGCGGCCTCTGGTGGATTTATACGAGAACAGCAGGCGCAAATGGCACTCAGGAGAGAAATTTGAGATCTGAAAAAGCGTACACAGCAGCCTCTGGTGAATTCGCTAAAAACAAAAACTGCAAAAAATTTTGCTCCTGGAATGTATTTGGCGCTCTCCAGAAATGCATATAGGGCTACGTTTTCATAATGAGCCTGGGTTGCATATTTTCCTGCAATATATATTGCAGTATGAGTACAATTCCACCAGATGGCTAAAATAGCTCTACTTGAAAAGAACTGCTTCATTTAGATTGATTGGGAGGATTTTGTAGGGGAGTGAATGATGCATAAAGTATAATAAACTAATTAAAAGCATAAATTAATACAACAGAACAAAGATACAAAGTAAATAAACAGTGCTTTATGTTTTTCCAGAAGTTTAACAGTACTCTGGTGTAAAATACTGTATAGTTTTCGCTGTATAATTAATTAAATACAATTAAGTTTTGTTAAAGCTATAAACTTTTTCATCCCTTGTTCTCAAATGGTTTAAATTAGCCTGAACTCTTATAATCAAGGTCTTAAAAACAGAACTACTCATTCACTCTATGGTTAAACTTAACAACTCCATAAAATCATGTGTTCTGAATTGTCTTCTATAATCCCAAATGTGAAGATTGCAAATGCGCTGAAACGATATATTGTGCGACCTTATAACACAATATAAATTGGTCTTTCTTGATCTATTTTATAGTTTCCTACTATTTGAGAAAAAAGTAGTGTCTCAAAAAGGATATAAATGGCCCACCAAATTGATAAGTTCACTCAAGTTTGATGATTCAGACAATTTAATCATGATTAATATGCCTTTATTCTGCTAGCATTGCGACTGGAAAGGCATCCGCCGTGCAAAACATATGCCAGAGTAGTTGGCGATTCATTCCACTGTGGTGACCCCTGATAAATCAGGGACTAAGCTGAATGAAAATGAATGAACAAATTCATTGAACAATGAACAAACTCCCAGCATTACGTTAAATTAGACAGGTAGTGAAAAGTGGTTTGTGTATTCCTTCACTGGTGATCATGTGCCACTTCCATGTGTTGGATCGTGTCAGTGGGACGCATCAGTCAGAACACAGAGGTGACAAAATAAGTGTGATCTCTCACGGTTGCTCTGTTCACCTCACAGTCTTCACAGTGTGTTGGTTCACACCCTGAGGTGACAGGACGCGAGCGAGAAAGCCATCTGGGAGAGCTGAACTGTTGATACAGGCGTTTATTATCACACGTCATCACATGAATGATATGTTGGCCGTATCATGAGCTTAACGCAATCAAAACACACACACAAAAAATGATGCTTGCTGTTTGTTCAAACTATATCAGTGGTGGAAAATCATATTCAAGTAAAAGTACCATTAAATGTACTATAAAATTAAATGTAAATAACCATTAAATGTACTATTAAGTACTATTAAATGTAGTGCAGGTTGAGTGAAAGTATCTGTGTATAAGTAAAAGGCAGCCATTTTAAAAGTACTCAAGAGTAGTGAGTATTACGATGTGAATAGTTTATTTATGAAGGGTGTTTACATAATATGTGTGCATGTGTGTGTGAAAACGTAACATTCTGTAGGGAATTAATTGATTAAGGCAATTTGAACTGACACTGTTTCAATTTACTATAATCTTCTATGTGAAGCTGCTTTGGCACAATCTACATTGTAAAAGCGATCCAAGACCAGCGACGAGATGATCCCAAGGTCTTCATAATCCTGGACCAGTCCGTATCCTGAGCAGCTGCTGTGGTGGTCATGGTGGAGTGAGAGCATGAGACTGATTCCTGTGACGCTCCAAGGACAGACGAGTCTTCGCTGAGGTCAGCTTCCTGCGCCTAGACTGCAGCTCTGCACAAGACGTTTGGCCATAGGAGAAATGGTCGTGCCCAACTGAGCCTGGTTTCTCTCTAGGTTTTTTAAATCTTCACTTTCGCCAATTGGTGAAGTATTTTTCCTTGCCGATGTCACCACTGGCTTGCATGGTTCGGGATCTGTAGAGCTGCGCATCGATGGAATTGCTCTTCAGTATTTGGACTCTCAGTAGTGATTGTTAAACCACACTGAACTGAGCTAAACTGAACTTAAACTCTGAAAACTGAACTGACACTGTTTTAATTTACTATAACTTCTATGTGAAGCTGCTTTGACACAATCTACACTGTGAAAGTGCTATACAAATAAAGGTGAATTGAATTGAATAAAAGTGCTTTACAAATAAAGGTGAATTGAATTGAATTGAATAAAAGTGCGAGAGAAATAAAGGTGAATTGAATTGAACTTGGTGATTTCAGATCTCATACACTCGACATCCTCCTTATCTAAACCAATGGTCTCAAACTCAGTTCCTGGAGGGCTGCAGCTCTGCACAGTTTAGCTCCAACTACTTCCAACACCTGCTTAAATCCCCGGTCACACTGCACTTTTCTCCCCATAGACTTCCATTCATACACACGCAAATGCAAGCTCGTGCGACAAGTTTCACAGTTTGCTGCATTGGAAAGTTCAAGCTTGGTCAAATTTGACCTGCGAAAGAGCATCATGTGATTGCGTGAGACCAATCGAAGATCAAAACAGGACTTCTCTGGACAGAAATTTTAAATATGGACCAATCGCTCGCTTTTTTTAATGTCTAATCATCTTGTTTAATCCCGCCCCTTTAAATTTCACATGCTCAAACTCTAGTGTGACTCTAGTTGTACGTTGCTGCAAAAAGGGGCGGGATTAAACAAGATGATTAGACCTTTAAAAAGCAAGCGATAGAAAAAAAAAAGCATAGAAAGGTCAAGGTGTTCCAGGATTGGCCAGCCCAGTCATCAGACATGAATACTATTAAGCATGTCTGGGGTAAGATGAAGGAGGCATTGAAGATGAATCCAAAGAATCTTGATGAACTCTGGGAGTCCTGCAAGAACGCTTTCTTTGCCACTCCAGATGACTTTATTAATAAGTTATATTCATTCTTTCTCCACTGCATCAGGACTTATATATTCTATACTGGACATTATTTCTGTTAAGTGACAAGACTTTTGTCTATGCAAAGTCAGACCTTACTGTCCTAATTAAATCATTAAAAATCAAGGCATGATCATATTTTATTTGGGTAAAATCTGCCTAATCTAGAGGCCTTTGCCTTTTATATAAGCCACTTCTAATACCAAATGATCAACTAGAAGTCAAGTATTTGTTGATCCTAAAACTTAAATAGGCAACAAGACTTGTTTTTTGCATACAACAAAGTATTCAGCTCAAAGGCTAATATGACTAAACACTGAAACATTTTTCTCATGTAAGTGTAAGTTGAGCGATGTTTGGACATCTTCTGAAGGGCTATATTTTTCTCACACATGCACACAGTGTCTGTCCATGTGATTGATGCCTTGGAGCTTTTTCCCAGGTGGATCTGACAGTGTTTTCTTGTGTGATGCAGTAATACCCCCTGACTGCAGGTTCTGCCCAGTGTTTACCATCCCCGCTCCCTCCTCCAAACTCAAGCTCTGTTTGCACGTCCTCTCCGACAGGGAGGTGTGAGAAAAAAATGAACTGTTTGCGTCTTTCTACAAGTTCGATTCTCAACCCAGATTCAATGCTCTTACTCATTGTCCTCCTTGTGCCATCTAAACTCTTGCAGTAAACTAATTTAACACCATTTTTCACATATAAGGAAACCTAAAAATGATAAAATCCCTTAAATTTTCAACATGAAAGTTTGATTCTTCAATATCAAATTTACTTTACTTTTTATTTAAGCTGTAGACAGTTATATCTGTGTCCCACGCTGCTATAAACACTATTAGTACACATATATATCGCTAAAAAGTGAAACTTGGTTGTTTTTGCATTATTTTGAGCAAATTCGTTCTTCCGGTTTGAAACTTATTTTTAAAGCTGCGTCACGAAGTTTAGAGACTTGTGTGTAGTCCAGCGTGGAGAGTGGATGTCTGTACCTGCGAGTGCATCGTGACATCTCTGAGTGTGCAGCATCAATTCATAAAAAAGACTTTGTTCAAACCAATCAGCGCGCTCTATTGTGTATGCGGTGCAACTTCATTAATATGCAAGACTGTTTTAACCTATTACAGTGTACAGACGACAGAGAGACACTATGTTGTCTTACAACAAGTGAAAGAACAAGAATTGGGAGACATGGGTCGTCAGTGTTGCGTTTATTATTGTGCTGCAACAAATATTTTGTTTTCATTTCCCCGCTATGAGAGCTCAGCTGGACTCACGTGTGGATTACAGTGCACGCGACAGAAATGCGTTTGTAAGGAACATTTTTTACCCGAGAGCTTTTCGCATCTGGAAATGATGAAATCCGGATTTGACGCTCGTCTCCTTTTAAAAAAGACACAGTTCCAGTTTGTGTTGATTGTCCTGTGTCTACAGATTTGGTAAGTGTGTGTGATCAGTGCCCTTTTTTTGTTCGTTAAGTTAGTTCGTATTGTCAGTGGTGCTCTTTCAGTATTTAAAGACAGACCTTAGTCAAAATGATTTAGTTACTAAGTTTACAGTATGTTAATATCACTGCAATATTATAGTACAATATTATAGACTAAAAGATCCGCTGTAAATGCTGCTCTCCGAGTTTAAACATGTAAACACCGCAATCAAACTATGACCGTCGTTTAGGATTTTCGCCGCATTTTGTGACAGAATAGTCTATACACACGCGGCTTTCTGACGCTATACCGAGTGCATCTAAGTCACCAAGAAATACAGAGGTTTTTTCCCCCCATACGCCGTGCGGTATCAATCATTCAATCAAACTCCACTCTCCAGCAGTTCCTCGCATCAAATATCTCGTTTGTCACGGGGGGCATGGATGAAATATTCCTGAAAGTGCCAAACTGCAGTTAAAGTTGAAAAATAAATAATTTGGAAAATATTTGATTACTGATGTCCATGTAAACACAGTCACTGTTTGTTTTGCCAGCACGTGCCCAAACGGAAACTCCCGTTTTTATGCAAAATCTTCCCCCACACTTTTTCCAAACTAGAGGTGTGAAACACCCTGCTTAGACAGGGAGGTTTCGTTGCCCTTTAAATAGTTCCACTGAAACAATAGCTGCATTTCCACTGTCGGGCCAGTGCGAGCCAGGGCTTTTATCGAGCTGGGCTGAGCCAATCGTCCGGGAGGCCGAAATCATGTCACATTTCCACTGTCAGGCCAAGAACTTGCAGCACGTCACGGAAACCCTGCCCTCAGAACACTCCACAAATCAAACGTCACACAACCCCCCCAGTTCAGCCAACCTGATCTCACCAGGAATCGCTAGTATTTTACGTTTTGTCAGTTTAGTGGCTGATTCGTGTGAATTCATACGAGTTGAGTCGTAGGAAAATGTACGATTTTAAAAAGGAGGCATGGCACCCAACACCGCCCCTAACCCCAACCGTCTTTGGGTGATGAGCAAATCGTACTAAATAGTACGAATTAGATCCTACGAATTCATATGAATTAGCCACTAAATCAAAAAGTTAAGAATTGTCGAGAGATTGTGTTGGTTCAGCAGGAATCAGACAAAGCACACCATCTCATCATCACAAAACAATTAAAATGGAGACAACTGAAACAAGCTAATGACACCTTACTGTACAGCATTACATTATAAGTCTATACGCATAGGCCTTTGTATATTCATTCATTATATTTGTTTACTCGCCGACCGACTGTTGGCATCGTGCATTGAGTGGTCTCGCCACTAACAGAGGTATGACCCAGTGCACCATCCATAATATAAAACCACAGAATTTTATCCTTTAATAATTCCACATAAAACATTTTTTATAACATCCTCATTTCAGCAGAACAACATATCTAGACTGATTCTTCCCAAAGCATAATTACGATTTAAAGGGCACCTAGGTTACCTCTTTTTCCAGATTTAATACAAATATTTTGTGTCCTCAGAATGTGTCTGTAAAGTTTCAGCTCAAAACACCCATCAGATTATTTATTATAGCTTTCACTAGTTTGTGTTTTATAGCTCTCAATAGATTTTTGCTGTTTTTGTGTACTGCGCCTTTAAGGCTAGTCCTCCCCGCCCACCGTTCCCACGTGCCTGTCAGCATGCCTCAGTCTCCGCCCACGGCTGCCTCAGACAACTGACACAGACATAAAGGGATTTGCGCATGTCCTGTCTTGTGGATATGATTATACATGTTACTACGGAGACATGTTAATACGCAGCTGTCAATCAATTCGGTGGGCGGGGGGACCGCACTCCTACGTCAAGTTGCGGTCGGTCTTAAAACTGCTCCAATTGGTCCACCGTTTTTTATGTTGTTAAATTGAAAAAAAAGGACTGAGTGTGTTTATATCACCCCAATATGACACTCTATACACTATACCTACACATATGTCTGTCCAAACAGCTTGAAAAGTAGATTTTTCACCATAGCTGCCCTTTAAAATATGAAATATCCTTCTGATAAAGCTCTACATTTGAAATGTATTTTTATTTTTTTATTTTACCAGGTCATATAAAACATGAAAAAAAATGTTTTGAGGACATAAAACACTTACGTGCAGTTTTTCCCAATTTATTTCTAAAGCAGTGCAGCACTGGATGACAGAAAGAAATTGAAAGGTAGTTTCTGATGGTTTTGCTCACCCAAAAATGCTGTTTGCACGATTTGATTAATGTCATCGTATCCAAATACTTTATAAATAATATTTCAAAACTCCTCCGTTGTTTATTGTTTTTAGAAAATATCTAAAATCTTTTTTTCAGATTTGTAAAATGAAAATTCAAAATGGCTTGAAAGGGTTTAATTTATTTGTATTGTATATACCTAAATTGTTATAGCTTTTGTTTGTTTTATATTGGTTTATTTATTTAATGTGATTTTATTATATCCAATATTTGTAATTCTTTAAATGATTTCAGTAGCCTATAGCTTATTTTATCGATATCTATGACACTACAAAAGTGGACACATAATTTGTCTTTCATCTTGCAAACTCTGCCTCTGCTTTCACTCTGCCCCAAAGCCCCAGCTGGCTCGCTTTGGCCCAAGGTATTCGGTGGGCCGTAATAGGCCGGCCGCTGATTATTGATTACTGCACAATATGTGCTAGCAAAAAAAAGCATTGCAAATTTTGATTTCACAATTAAAGTTGGTAAAAATTTTTACCAATTTATGACATCATAAATAGGTATATTCCAGGATCTGACTTTTAGTTTGGACCTGATGTCTATAAAAGCTTTTATTTCAGTAACAGTGGGGATTTCAGCTCTTAAACGTACAGGATATTGTTTTAGCATGATGACCTCTTACATATCAAAAGCTCAAGTAAAAGTTGATTTCTCACATCATGACCCCTTTAAATACATCTGATTAACAAGTATGTGCAGTTAAATGCTTTTTGTTGTAATTGTGGCCATCTCTATGTGTGAGAGAGTGACAGCACATATCATTTTATGCATGTGTGTTTTCCACCCTTCTGCTTACTAGGATCAGAAACGCTGTGGTTGGGCACTTACCTCAGGAAACATGAGCTCAATTTCGTCTTGTCCCGAAGTCTGTTTACCCTGGAAAGTGTTCACTCCACCCCCTTTTCCCCCTGTTAATGAGACTGGCATCTGTAAAGAGACCAAAAAACAAACCGACAACAGTTTATAGCAGAATTTCATAATATCTCTTCAAGAGCTGCTTCACTGATGATCACTCTAAAGTACAATGATTTACTGACTCCTTCACGGTGTCTTCAGGGTATAAATGCAGACTTTTTTTTTACATTTGCATTAAGCAGACTCTTTTGTCCAAAGCGACATGAACTGTTAGTACTCTGATAATTAAGTGCTAGGGTAAGGAGAGTTTTTTTTTTTTTATATAAAGACAAGAGTGTTTCTACAGGTGGTTTGTCAAGCCCAGTCACCTGTGTGAAGCCCCCGACAAAACCAATAAGAAGATAGTCTGAACAATGTTTCAGAAAGAAAGTAACTCAGTCCTATTGACTTCCCCCCCCTGCCAAAAATATTTTTCTCACTTAGAGCTTTTGTCTCCTTTCTAGTCCAAATATCTTCAAATTCTGAAACCAAGAAGCATTTTCTAGACGAGAAAAATATTGTTTTGTTTTGAAAAAAAATAATAAGTCAAAATGTACTAAGTTTTTGCATAAAAAAAGCTAAATAATATTGTTTTCGGTTTGAAATACGTTTAATTTACTCTACTAGCTACAATTTTAACTTGTTTTAAAGAAAAACTAATTTAATTTTGACTTAATATTTCTGAAAATAAGACACTATTTTTTGCTTGTCTTGAAAACGCTTCTTGTTTGAACCATTTTAGACATTTGAGCTAGAAACAAGACCAAAACTCTACGTAAGAAAAGCATTTTAATGCAGTGAAAGACCTTCCTATAATTGTTACGTGAATTTACCAAGGCAATCTCATGGCAATTAGTAACTTTTTGATTTAGTGGCTAATTCGTATGAATTCGTATGATCTAATTCTTAAGTTTAGTACGATTTGCTCATCACCCAATGACGGTTGGGTTTAGGGGTGGGGTTAGGTGCCATGCCTCCTTTTTAAAATCGTACATTTTCGTACGACTCAACTCGTACAAATTCATACGAATCAGCCACTAAACTGACAAAACGTAAAATACCAACGTTTCCTTGTGAGATCAGGCTGGAATTTTCCTTTTTAAAGTTTAAGTGAAGTTTCACAAACTAATTTCGAGAGGAGCACATGATATGATTGAGCACGTCTGGCTTCTCATCTGTAATCAGTAATAATCCAATCAGAACGATCCAAGCTTACTATATATGGATCATTTTCTCCCTACTGCTCTATCTTCATTTTGGAAGAATCCCCCCTTCCACCCCATCTCCTCCTTTTCCTCCCTTTTTCTAAGGGGAGCTCTCGAGACCTACCTGACCTCGGATCCCCTGATATGCTTATTGACCGGGCGGGAGCCTTGAGCTCAAGTATCTCCGAGCTCAGGGTTCTCTCCCGGGACAGCATGCCAAACCTGCTTAAATGCTAAGCATATCTAAGTGGGAACTCTTGAAATAAGTGTGGACGATCATAAGTAGCGATATGATATTGCTTTGTGCTTTTCTACAGGCTCCACTCTCATCTGATTAAAGAAGATCTCCAGCTTTTTCTGTGTTTAAATCATTTTGTTATGGCATTATAAAGCAATCCAATAGTTTTTGTAACATAAAAGTTTAGAATAAAGATTATAAAATAGAATAAAGAAAAGACGAACCTCACATTAAAAAAAACAGAGCAAATAAGTAGAGCAAACAAAAAAATAAAAATAAATAAATAAACAGAACAACCCCTTACCTCTCACCCCTGAGATGAAAACATTCCACACTGATGGTATGGTCAATACTGAATGATTAATTAGGTTACAGAATCAAGATATAGGAGAAGTTATTCAATTCACTTACTAGCAGGAATCAAATTTTTTCCAGATGGATTACCGTAATGATTTCTTCAAACCAAAGTTTAGCTGGTGGGGGTTCTGTTGATTTCCAGAACTTTAAATTAAGCTTCTTTGCCCCAATAAGACTTTTTAAGAGGCATAGTTTTCTCTGAAATACCAAATATTACAAGATAAGGGTCAGGCTCTACTTTACTTGTACAATATCTGACAGAGTTTTGAATATTTCTGTCCAGAAGGAGATTAACTTAGGACAGAGAACTCTCCAGCTTTTTCCTCACTTTGCAGGACCACCAACCCTGAGTGATATGTGCGAGCAAGCGGAAGGATGTTAAAATATTCCTAATGATGTGCTACTTCTCAAGAAGAGCCTGGGACACAGCCCGGCTCACACCCGATAACACTGCACACCCGGGTGAGGACACACTTTGTCTGCTGGGTGCAAATCTGGCCCTTCTGAGCATGGACAGCCACCAGCAGACCTGTACAAAACACACTTGTACACTGCAAAAAAAAAATAAAGACTTTCTTACTTACAGTGTGGGTCTCTAATAATTCTTAAATCATGAAAATAAAACAATGTTGTCTATAATATTGTCTGAATGAATAAGTCAAAATTAAGCGAGTTATTCCTTATAATAACAAGCAAAATAAGCTTCTAATGGAGTAAGCATAATAATTCACAACAAAAAACACAGTGGCTCAGTGGTTAGCACTGTTGTCTCACAGCAAGAAGGTAGCTGATTTTGAGTCCCAGCAGGGCCAGTTGGCATTTCTGTGTGGAGTTTGCATGTTCTCCCCATGTTGGCATGGGTTTCCTCTACAGTCTAAACACATGCACTATAGGTGAATTGGATGGACTAAATTGGTGTGAGTGTGTGTGTGAATGGGAAAGTGTATTGGTGTTTCCCAGTACTGGGTTGTGGCTGGAAGGGCATCTGCTGCATAAAACATATACTGGAATAGTTGGCGGTTCATTCCACTGTGGCGACCTCTGAAATAGAGACTAAGCCGAAGGAAAATGAATGAAACAATAATATTTTGTATACCTCATTGGCAGATATTTTTGCTTGCTCACTTCATTTTAACATTATTTATGAAAACAAATCTCAAATTTTCGCTTGTCTATAAAAAAAGCTTCTTAATGTAAGAATTGTTAGATATTTGGACTTGAAACAAGACGAAAACTCTACGTAAGAAGGTTTTTTTGTGGTGTAAGAGAACAAGAGTAAAATTAATAAATAATTTAGCTATAGACTCCACAAACTTTGGATTTAATTTAAACATTATTGGAAAAAAACATGACTAAGTTGGCTAAAAGAGGGAACAGTTTGTTCTTCGTATTCTTCCTTTCAACTCCATGATGATTGTTTGAGCAATGTTCCTCAAACATATCCGACTCTCCGTCCTGAAAATAAAACAGTGCGAAATTCAACAAGGCAGATCGAGATTGTGACTCAGTATCTCTCATAGAAACCAAACAATCTGAGGTAAATATAAAAAGACAGACACAAATGTATAATTTATAGATCTTAGATATCTCTATGTCTGGACTCGGCACAAAAAAAAACTGTCGTGGCTGTGAAGTTTAACAAGCTGAACAGAAGTTTATTAGAGGTTAAAATGTGTAGATGTTCAGATGTTTCAAATCCAGTCATCACTTACTCACCATTCACTTGTTCCAAACCTGCTGAACACAAAAGAAGATATTTTGAAGAATGCTGCTGAAACTGATAATCATTGACTTCCATAGTATTAGTTTTTCCTACTATGGAAGTCAGTGGTTACCGATTTTTAGCTTTCTTCAAAATATCTTCTTAAAAAAAAGTATAAAAGTTTAAAACCACACAAGGGTGAGTACATAATGAAGAAATTCAAGCTTTTTGGGTGAGTTATCTATTTAAATGCAGAAATTAAAGGGATAGTTTACCCAAAAATTGTAATTTAGGGAAGTTTATATATAAACATTTCAAGAGGATCACGTGCTTATGATTGTTCTCAGCTGTCCCAGCATCAGCTCATGATCGAATTTAGAAAACAATTCGATTCGAACGTTTGTTTTATTCAGCTTTGAATGAATGTGAGCAGAAAATATTTGACTGCAAATAACTAACAGATTCTGGTGTCTTAAATCTGAAAGTCTTTGAGATGTTGCTCTGAACTTTATTTTGATGGTCCGTTTGTTGAATTTAAGTTAGATTGCATCTACATGCCAACTAATTCTCACTTGATTATAATCTAGACTGTTAGGTTAGGGTCAGGGTTAGGGTTATGTAAGTTGACATGTACTTGCAAAGTTTCTTATAGTCAGTTAAATGTCTGTTGAAGGAGCAGAATCAACAGATATTAAACAGACAGTCTACTAATACTCACATGGACCATCAAAATAAAGTGTTACCAAGAAAAAAACTAATAAATTTATACTAACTGCGGTGTAGAGGAAACTTGAGATATTTAATAGATCTCAACAAGAAATATCTATCAATAAACATTTTCTGTACACTTGGAAAGGGATAGTTTCCTTTCCATTTCCTGTTTATTTACTCACCCACAGGTCATTCAAGATGTACACTCTCAGAAATATGGCACGAGAGCTGTCACTAAGGTGGTACATTTTCAAAAGGTTAACATTTGTACTTGAGAGTCCATATTGGTACCTCAAAAGTATATATTATGGCTCGTTTTCACTGACTGGTACAGTACGGTACAGGTCGGTACGGGTCACCTTTATCAGGCTTGCGTTTCCACTGCTAAAAGGATACCAATGGTACTCTTTTGGTGGGCGTGGTGTATGACAGAAAGTTGCAGTCGATGTCATTTTCGCTCGAGAAAACGTCAAAGTAAAACTGTACGGGTCGTTCACATATCATATGAGAAGCACTTTTCACAAAACAGATGCTTTACACACATAAATACTGGTGTATAAATGTTTATTACTAACTTTACTATGAACATGAGTTGATTATAACTGCAGATCAATGACAGTGTGAAATAGCCTACTGTAACGTCTGCAATTATATAAAATAAATAAATAAATGCAACAAATATGAACACATACAGACCCTTACAGTCTCCGATATGATATCAATAACAGAAAAACTACACACAGCATACATTTGGGCCTTATTAAGGTTCAAAACAGCAGGAAATATAGCCCATAGTCAGCAAACCTCTCATGATTAAATGTGTCTGTAATCTTCAGCAGCACGTGTAGCCTCTTGTTAGAAAGTAACTCCATCATTCCGAGTTCATAATAGTCCAAAAGGTGATGATAATATTTAATCATGGCAGTTTGTTCACGTTTGCTGAAAAATACGTCCTTTTTTTCCGGCTTCTCCTTTTGTTTTTGGCGCGTCACTCTCGTGTTTGTCAGTTTCTGACAGGATCATGTTTCAAAAGCACGTCAATAATCAAGCGCACATTATTATCATCAGCTCAAGAAGTTTGTTATTTTAAATATAGACGCGCGGCTCGCGCAAGCAAAAAAAAACGTTTGCGCTACAGACTGGCTCGTATTAAACTACTGGGCACAGGGTAAAATCTGCTCTTTTTTTGGCTTTGTGGGTGTTCATCAAGATGAGGACAATGTTCATTTGAGCCCAGATCGGACAGGGCTCGTTATTATATTATATTATATGTATATATATAATCTCTCGGCTGTGTATGAAAACATGGCGGCTCCTTTGTTTTCAATTTTTATTTTATTTTTTTTATTTTACTCCTTTATTTTCATTCTGGCTTGTTGCATGAGCTCGTGACGTATCTCTGTAAACCAATAGGGTTCAGCTGTGCGTCTAGTTCCGCCTTTGGGACCCATTTGGGACCCTTTCTCGTGTTTGGTACCCTTTCGAAAGGGTGCCGAAAAAGTGGTACGGTACGGTTCGAACCGAACCGAATCGTACCAGTCAGTGGAAACAAGTCATTAGTACCTACAAATTTTAAGAGGAAAATTTTTGTACTTTTTAGGTCCCAATATGTACCCTTGAGGTAATAATATAGACCTTTAAGGTACAAATTTGTACCATTTGAAAAGATACCACCTCAGTGACAGATCGCGTACCTTTATTTCAAAGTGTAGGTGCCTTTTTTTCTTCAGTAGAACATTAAAGAAGATTTATAGCTAAATCCGTAATTATTGGTGATTTATATGATGGCAAAAAACACAGAAACAAAAGTCCAAATCAATAGCCGTGGCTTTTGACGACATATTGAGGCCTTGTGAAGTTAAACAATCTGTCCAAGTAAGAAACTGAACATTATTTACAGTATAATTAGCTTTAATCCATAGTCTGGATAGTCAAATATCGGTGCATGTTCGAATGTAGTGCAATTGTAATCCGGTTGCTTTTGTTTAAAGCTAATATTATTGTAAATAATGTTCAGTTTCTTACACGGACCGATCTTTTCGCTTCTCAAGATCTGTGTGTCATCAGGATCCATGACTATTGATTTGGATTCATTTGTATGTTTATTTTTAATCTAATAAACCTATCACTGCCATTATATGATTCACGACAGATTCATTTAAAAATCTTCTTTAATGTTCTACTGAAGAAATAAAAATGCACCTGTGGCTGAGTGAATTAACAGAAATCTTTTCTTTTTAAGTGAACTATCCCTTTAAGGTCAGGGGAGATCTTTTTTTCCTCCCCAGCTCATCCCCTGACCTCTGGCATGATGTGACATCCCAGGCCAAATTGTTCAGTGTCTTTTGTGTGTGAAATGAATTAGACATTCTCTCCTGGGTGATGTTTGTCAATGGATGTGCTGACTGAAGGAGATCCTCCGCTGCTGTTTGGACATCTCACTGCTACGCCAACGATCAATTCTCTTTTCCCATTGACTTGAGGTTACACCGCCTTCCAGCAGAAAGTGTGTTTGTGTAGTACGGCCAGAAGGGCAAACAGTTTGGGCAGAGAAGAGAGTTGCATACCTATATTCAACTGCGGCAGCATTTTAAACAGTCCAAACAGAGGTTTATTTAAGAAATCTGATACATGGAAATATAGTGCTCAGCATATACAGTTGAAGTCAGAATTATTAGCCCTCCTGAATTATTAGCACCCCTGTTTATTTTTTCCCCCAATTTCTGTTTAACGGAGAGAAGATTTTTTTTCAACACATTTCTAAACATAATAGTTTAATAACATCTCTAATAACTGATTTCTTTTTTCTTTGCCATGATGACAGTAAATAATATTTGACTAGATATTCTTCGAGACACTTCTATACAGCTTAAAGTGACATTTAAAGGCTTAACTAGGTTAATTAGGTTAACTAGGCAGGTTAGGGTAATTAGGCAATCATTGTATAATGATGGTTTGTTCTGTAGACTATCGAAAAAATATAGCTTAAAGGGGCTAATAATATTGACCTAAAATGGTTTATAAAAAAAATTAAAAACTGCTTTTATTCTAGCCGAAATAAAACAAATAAGACTTTCTCCAGAAGAAAAAATATTATTAGACATACTGTGAAAATTTCCTTGCTCTTAGACATCATTTGCCAAATATTTAAAAAAGAAAAAAAAATGTTAAGGGGGCTATTAATTCTGACTTCAACTGTATAAGTACACCCCTCACACATTTATCTTTTAAATTCATATTTAATAGGAAGCTATACAATATTATATTTGTGCATATACATTAGATTAGTCAGTACTGAAGCCAAATATGATGCATATCTAACAAAATAACTTATCATAACGGTCCAAAAACTAGTACAGCCAAAATTATGGTATAAAAAAATTTTAAATACAAATTGAAAAAAAAAGGAAAAAATAAAGAGAAGCAAAAAATAATAATAATTGTTGAAACTTTGCAGGTTGTCATTATTTTTGCAATATTTTGCTTGAATTAATCGTATTATCTTTCAATTTCTAAATATGTTTGGTGACTAAAATATTATTTTAATAAATAAATCTGTTTTGTTTAAATGCACCAAAATACATAATAGAAAATAATAGAAAAATATTCATTTTCAAAATAGGGTGTACTCAATTATGCTGAGCACTGTATATGCAAACGACATCGAATTTATATATATATATATATATATATATATATATTCAATCATTTTCTTTTCAGCTTAGTCCCTTTATAAATATTCTTATTTTAATAATTATTTTCTTTTCAGCTTTTATAAACGACATACAGTTGTCAACATTTAAATTGGATCATCACTTTTTATCAAAGCTGTCCTGAAATTATTCAACGACACCCATTCTTGTCCTAGAACAATTTTGAAGAATATTTTTGATTTACTTCAAAGGTTGACTACTGTATGTTTCAGACACACATATATGTAATTCATGCAACATACAGTTGAAGGCAAAATTATTAGCCCTCCGGTGATATTTTTTATACTGTTCACTCTACTCAAATGGCCTCCACAGTCACCAGATCTCAATCAATAGAGCATCTTTGGGATGTGGTGGAATGGGAGATTCACATCATGGATGTGCAGCCAACAAATGCAGCAACTGCGTGATGCTATCATGTCAATATGGACCAAAATCTCTGAGGAATATTTCCAGTACCTTGTTGAATCTATGCCATGAAAGATTAAGGCAGTTCTGAAGGCAAAAGGGGGGCCAATCCGGTACTACTAAGGTGTACCTAATAAAGTGACCAGTGAGTGTATATTTTACATATGTGAGATTCAAATATGAACTTGTATCTCAAATATGTATTTTGCATATATTGCCATATATCAGATTGGCTTTCATTGCTTAAAATGAACTTAAAACCATAAACTGTAAAAGATATAAACGTAGTATCTGTGATGTCACCCATAGGTTTCTGAAGAGCGCAATAGAAGCTACAAGTAGGCGTGGCCAACCGTCGCTATTTTGTTCTCGCATCATCACACTGACCAGGTGATACCAAACAAGGGCAAAAAGGCGGAGCATAAGTGGAGATACAGACGCCTGCTAGCATTTTGCTTAGATGGGCTTTTCTTTGGGAGAATGCTTAATGCTTCATTATCTGCGACTCATTTGTATTCTCACCTGGGAAATGGAGGCCACGTGAATGGTTTGTGAGCACAACTAAGTGTACACAGCATGCCATATCATCTGATAATGGTAAGAAATAATTCCAAAAGGCAGCTGACTGTGTAAAGCCACATAAAACAAAACCAAAATGTTATGTATACGCTGAGTTCTGCAGCTTATAAGCCAGAATCAGCTGAGGTGAAATGACCAGCGAGACCTAGCTGTCACTTAAGTGGCCCCGCCCTTAATTATGCAGACTAAATATAACTTAATATAAATGAAACGGATGAGTTATAAAACAATTCACCCCCCTCACAGTTGTCATAAAGTGCAATATTAGCTATAAGAACCGAAATATTTCTTTGTACCAGGCTGTGAACACTTTTTTTCTGCTGTAAAATCGGCCATTTTAACAGTTGGCTCAATAGAAATGTGCTCTATTATGGAGCCAGGACTAGCATAATTTCGATCAATTGCCCTTTCAGTTACTTCCGTATTAGCTTCACAAGGGAGAGCGGGAGGTTGCCGCTTGCTTAAAACAAGTAAATAATAAATCAAAACAAACAATAAGATTGAGTAAAATCCCAATTCAACCTTCAGCTGAAGTCAGTGACCAGCTGCTGAATGAGTAGACACTCACAGGCTTGTGTTGTGCTGTGGAGTCATCTTTTTGTCTGGTCTGGAGTTTTGGTAGAGATCCAGACTTCGGTTTTAGCAGGTCCTCAAGGGTCACATCTGGGCTGCTGTGTTCTGCTGACATGGCGATTACAACAAATGAGCATTCAAAGTAAAACAGGTATACATTATAACAACCAAAACACCCCAAGAAAAGGATAATTCACACAAAAATGTAAATTACCTAATCATTTATTTTCCTTTGTGTAGGTTTAAACCTTTAGGAGTTTCTTTCTTCTGTTAAACACAAGAACGCTGGTTGCTGGCACCCATTGACTTCCATAGTTACATTACTATGGAAGTCGATGGGTGCCAGCTAACAGCATTTTACAAACAATCTTCTTTTGTGTTCAACAGAATAAAGAAACTCAAACAGGTTTTGAACAAGTGAAAGGAGTTTCCATTTTTTTACTATCCCTTTAATTTCCATTCATTTACTGTCCATTTCAATCAACTGAGCCACAAATTCAGCATTTGTTCACATGTCTTAATAAGAATAAAATGCATATGAATGCCAGTAAATATTGCTGTTTTGTGTGATTTATTGCATCTATGATTACTACTATAATGCACTTAATATTTATAGCCAACTTGGTTCAGTAAAATATCTGGTTGAAATGATAGTGAAAATTAGTTAGATGGCACGCAATGGTATTTTAAAATAATTGTATTTTTTTCTAAGCCAAAATGAAACATAAGACTTTCTCCAGAAGAAAATATATTATCAGACATACTGTGAAAATTTCCTTGCTCTGTTAAACATCATTTGGGAAATATTTAAGAAAGAAAACAAATTTCAAAAGGGGTTTTAATAATTCTGATTTTAACTGTAAATGTAAATATATATATATACACTCAGAAATAAAGGCACAAGCTGTCACTGGGGTGGTACACATTTGTACTTACAAGGGTCCATATTGGTACCTCAAAAGTATATATTAGTTATAGACTGTAAAAGATATGGACGTAGTATCCGTGACGTCACCCATAGGTAGGCCCACACGAAATCTGAGCGCGCAGAATTCCGCAGATTTTTTGCAGATTTCCTTAGATTTTTAGCCCATCATTAATTCTGTTTATTTACTTACAGTTAACTATTTACTGTTAATCTAATTGGATTTGCATTTTAAACATTAAATAAAAGTTAAAAAGATATTTTTTATTTCACATTTTAAGGTTTTAGTTATGATACTCCTAAAATAATTCCGCAGAAATCTGCAGATTTTTACCAAAATTCTCAGCAGAAATAGCAAAAAACGTCAGCAGATTCCGTCTGGCCCTGCCCATAGGTTTATGAAGAACCCAAAAGAAGCTACCAGTAGGCGTGGCCAACCGTCGCCATTTTGTTACCGTGTCATCGCACCAACCGGGGCATACCATACAAGGGCAAAGAGGCGGAGCATGAGCGGAGCTACAGACGCATGAGAAACACTTAATACGTTTTTACTTGCGACTCATTTGTGTTCTGACCACATGCGCTTGATTGTACTATATCAATAAAGTGTTTAGACTTTTAAAAACACTGTTTCATAAGCAACGTCATAAGCACAATGCTTAGTGGCTCAATGTATTACACATTGAGCCACTATAAGCATCGTTCTTATGACGTTTTTCAAAAGGAGGAAAGTGTGATTTACTTAAAAACACCTCAGATATAGTCTGTGTTAGTAAATGCAGGGCTATTGATGAAATCCAGGCAGAATACTGTATGACAACGCTTCAGACAACTGTTCTAGAGCCTACAGCTAATAAATCTGTCAGATTCTGGAGTACATTACAGGTCTAAAGAACATTATAAATGATAAATGATCTTAAATAAAACAAATACCTTTATAGATATGGTATATAAGTATATAATTTCACTCACCTGGGAAACGGAGGCCATGTGAATAGTTTGTGAGCACAATTAAGTGCACACAGCATGCTTTAGTATCTGATAATTGTAAGAAATAATTCCAAAAGACAACTGATTGTGTAAAGAAACATAAAACAACACAAAAATACGATATGTACGCCGAGATCAGCTCACTCAAGTGGCCACACCCTTAATTATGTAAAAAAATAATATAACCTAATATAAAGGAAATGGATGAGTTATAAAAAAATTCACCCCCCTCACAGTTGTCATGAAGGGAATATTAGTTATATGAACCAAAATCGTTCTTTGTACCAGGCTGTAAACACCTTTTTTCTACTGTAAAGTTGGCCATTTTAACAGTGGGCTCAATCGAAATTTGCTCTATTATGGAGCCAGGACTAGCGGAATTTCGATGAATTGCAGTTTCAGTTACTTCCGTATGGGCTTCCCGAGGGAGAGCGGGAGGTTGCCGCTTGATATTAGTACCTACAAATTTTAAGAGGAGCCTTTTTGTACTTTTTAGGTACTAACATGTACCCTTGAGGTATTAATATGGACCTTGTAGGTACAAATTTGTAACTTTTGAAAAGGTCCCACCCCAGTGACAACTCGCATACCTTTATTTCTGAAAGTGTAAATATATGGGAACATAAAGTATCCAGATCCCCTTAAATATTTCACTCTTTGTTATATTGCAGCCATTTGCTAAAACCATTTAAGTTATTTTTTTTTTTTTATTTAAGCCCACTCATACGTGAAGAATACTACAAATATTCGTATGCCCTTCATATACAGTAAATAAAGTGTCCTTTTCAAAATGTGATATCTGGGAGTATAATACATTTTTAAGTTTGTGTTGTCCTTGAAGTCCTTGAGGATAGGCATCGTCTTTTCACTGGTCTTGAATCTGAACCCTCCACAATCTCTAGGGGCCTCTGAAATAGATTTACCCATTTAATAAAATTATCATCTCACCTACTGCCTTAAGGTGCTTCTGTATTTGGTGTGTGTTTCTATGCTGTTCTGCCCAGACACCAAACACCTCCTGCTCCCTGAGACTCTGAAGATAGCCCCGTCGGATCAGCTGTTTCTGCAGCTCCAGAACCTTGTGAGACAGATTAGAAGTTAGAAGTATTGTGTGCATTTTTACCCGCCACATAAAGTCCAAAGAATATCTCCTGGTAAATATCTAAAGAGAAAAAGAGTAGTGCTGGTCTCACCAGGTAGTGCTGTGTTTTAGGTAGACGCCTCAAGTATGTGTCATCATGAATGAGGGAAGATCTAGTGAGCTTCTGAAGGTGGACGGTCTTCTGCGACTGAAGGGAAGTGGAGTTAAAACTGAATGTTGATTGAGGGCTGATTGTAGATTAAGGATAAATGTGCAA
>CAIGQZ010000276.1:3878388-3890999 GCA_903798205.1 Danio tinwini
TATATAGTAGGCCTACAGATCACTCTCAGAAAAAAAGGTAAAAGCTGTCACTACAACTGTTAACTTTAAATAAAATAGACATCACCTAAACATGCAAGACGTTTAAAAATAAGCATAAAGAAATAGTGTAAAACTAAGTATATTTGACAAGTAGCACTGTTTTCTTGTACATAATTTTTATAAGTGATAGGTTGCAGCTGGAAGGGCATCCGCTTTGTAAAACATATGCCGGATAAGTTGGCGGTTCATTCTGCTGTGGCGACCCCTGATTAATAAAGGGAATAAGCAGAAAACAAAATGAATGAATGAATAAAAAAAGGTTGATAGGGGAAAATCAAATCCAAACAAAACGTTGAAAGCTCATTTCTCTGAAGTTTGTCAGTGTTTTCCCCAGCACTGCCCTCCACAGGCGACATTCAGCACTTGCTTTTTGCTCTTGCTAATCTGAAGTAGCATATTAGTCAGCGACTACAGCAAGGTTTACCTGCTTTTTATGTCCTTCTGTAAGTCTGGAACCATCTGAAACAGGAGACTTCATCTCTTGCCTTTGTCTTTCAACCTTTTCCTTCAGTAATGCAGCGTATTGATATTCAAGCATGCCCTTCAAGTTGTGTATTCTGTAGTATGTCTCTAGATGGCGCTACAATGTAAGAACGAGAGAACAAACCGTGAGACAAAACATAGGAGAGCTTAAGTGACCAATAATTCGTGAAACTCGCTCCATATTTTATTCATACATTATATTAATTCACAGAGATTAGACCGTCGTATTGCTTATTTACCAGTTTGATCATTTATGTGGACTGTTTAAACAATATTAATGAGACTATTAGTTTTAATTACATTGCATTCTGCAACGTAAAATGGTATCATGTGTACATTGATATACTAAAACTATTCATTATTAGTTCTCCTTTTCTACACAGATTAGGTTTCTATTTACTGCACTATGTGTCTATGCCAGGGGTGTCCAAACTCGGTCCTGGAGGGCCGGTGTCCTGCATAGTTTAGCTCCATCTTGCTTCAACACACCTGCTGGAAGTTTCTGTAAACCTAGGAGCTTGATTAGCTGGTTCAGGTGTGTTTAATTGGTGTTGGAACTAAAATATGCAGGACAGCGGCCCTCCAGGATCGAGTTTGGGCACCACTGGTCTATGCCATGTGTATAATCAGTCCTTCATTTGCACTGGCTTTTGTTCTGGCATGCAGCTTGTTTTTTAGTCTTCAAGGCATCCTAATTGCTAATTTGCTTAATTATATGCTTCAGTTTAGGCAGATTACCTTAAAGGAACACTCCACATGTCAAATAATAACCCTAACCCATTTTGTAAATCATCTACATTTGAGTTTTACCATTTCTTTAGCTGATCTCCGGGTCTGGCAGGAGCACTTTTAGCTTAGCTTAGCATAAAACATTGAATTGGATTAGACCATTCGCATCTCGCTTTGATAATTTTCAAAGATTTAGGAACAAATATTTCTATTTCTTTAAAACTTTACCCAAAGGGACTAAGCCGAAAAGAAAATGAATGAATGAATGAATGAATAAAGCTTTACTCTTATGTAGTTACATTGTGTAGAAGACCAACAAAAATGAGGGGAAAAAGCTATTTTGTAGGCTAATATGGCTATGAAATTTACTCTCATTCTGGCTTAATCAGGGAACTTAGTAATGATATAACACTAAAATGAAAGTATAGATCCTACTTAAAAAATTATATTTTTGCAGCTTGTTTAAACTATTTAAAATGAGCTGAAACAATGCGATTCTGGAGTTACGTTAGTTACTTTAATTAGTTACGTTAACTTAAAGGACATGTGTTGGGACAACATAAATGAATTGTGTGGAACCTTGCAATTTTTTAGTGTAGTCATATCAGCCTAGAAAATAGCAACTTTTCATTTTCTGTCAGTACACAATCTAACTACAGAGGTTTGAGTGAGATCCTAATGGTCTAATCTGATTCAATGATCTATGCTAAGCTAAGCTAAAAGTACTTCAGTAAATCAGCTAAATCTATATATAAATAGAATTTTTTTTTTATTTAGTACTCAACTGTAAAAACAGCAACTTTTCATTTTTTAACTACAGAGGTTAGAACAACATGCTAATGGTCTAATCTGATTTAATGATTTATGCTAAGCTAAGCTAAAAGTACTCTGAAGATCAGCTAAATATATTTCAAAAACGTGGAAAAAAATTCAACTGTAAAAATGACAACTTTTTATTGTCTAACTACAGAGGTTAGAACGAGATGCTAATGGTCTAATCTGACTTAATGATCTATGCTAAGCTAAGCTAAAAGTACTCCGGAGATCAGATAAATATATTTAAAATAGGGCTGTCAAAATTAGCACGTTAACGCACGCGATTAATTTCAAATATTTAACGCGTAAAAAAATGAACGCATTTAACGCAGTTGCAGTTTTTTTTATTTCCTGTTGTGGCTGCTGTGTGTTCAGGGCTGGCACGTCCATAGAGGCGACCTAGGAGGCCGTCTTGGGTGGCAGAATAGTAAGCGAACCCCCCCGGTCCTTACTTTCACCTGCGACACCTACCCCCTCCCTCCCAATCCTCACTTTCATCCGCGAACCGGTCACTTTCTATTTCACATTTGGGTTGAGGGCAGCGTGATTGCCATCCGCCTAGAGTGCCAGTTCAGCTTGCTCCAGCCCTGCATGTGTTTAATGTGCAAAGAAATATGGAAAAGATCAAGGAAGCGCTTTTAGAAGGGAAGTTTCAGTATAAAACTATTATACTGATTAATCTAATTAAACTTTCGTCATTAATCATGATTAATCATAAAAAGGTGTGATTAATTATTTTTTTTTGTCAATTGACAGCCCTAATTTAAAAAATTAAAAAACTCATCTGTGAAAATAGCAATTTTCATTATCTAACTACAGAGGTTAGAGCGAGATGCTAATGGTCTAATCTGATTCAATGATCTATGCTAAGCTAAGCTAAAAGTACCCCAGAGATCAGCTAAATAAATGTAAAAAATTGAAAAACCCCACTGTAAAAATAGCAACTTTTCATTTTACAACTACAGAGATTAGAGCGAGATGCTAATGGTCTAATCTGATTCAATGATCTATGCTAAGCTAAGCTAAATGTGCTCCCGCCAAACCCGGAGATCAGCTAAATATATTCAAAAATGGTAAAAACTCAACTGTGTTCCTTTAAGTAATCGGGATTGATTCGTCTACAGTTCATATGATGCTGAATTCTGCTGGGAATATTGCTAGTACCTGATCTAGAAGAGCTTTTTTTTTCCTCTCAAGTCCTGGATCAGTATCCCCAGCATAAGCAGAAGTCTTGGTGACTAGCCCAGTTCTGCTGGAGCTTTGCCGTCGCCTCTGCCTCTGATATTTAAATGAACCGGCTGCCTTTTTGGAGAGAAAAACCACAGTTCGATGACAAAAACACAACAGCAGCTGCGCTCTTGTTTCTGTTGACAGAGATCACAGCAATCCAGTGAGTAATTCAATGCGGGTTTCCCTGAATCGGCCAGTAATCATTATTAAATGTCATTAAAAGAGTGCAAATAAGCCTCAAGATGCCAAGAGATTTCACCATGAATGAGTGTTATTCCTACTGTTTAGATTTTCCTGATGAAATGTTGTGCACAAAGTCTGCATTTCTCCACACTTCTGTAATAATAATGAAACGTCATACATAAAATCATACATAAAACAAACAAATAAACAGACAGTCGGTCAGATAGAGAGTTGAATAGATGTATAAAAGATGTGAGTTCCAATCACATATTAATATACACTCACCAGACACTTTATTAGGTACACCTGTCCAACTGCTCATTAACGCAAATGTCTAATCAGCCAATCACATGGCAGCAACTCAATGCATTTAAGCATGTAGACATGATCAAGACGATCTGCTGCAGTTCAAACCGAGCATCAGAATGGGGAAGAAAGGGGATTTAAGTGACTTTGAACATGGCATGACTGTTGGGGCCAGATGGGCTGGTCTGAGTATTTCAGAAACTGCTGATCAACTCGGATTTTCACGCACAACCATCTCTGGGGTTTACATCTCTTGTTACAAGCGAGGTATGCAGAAGAGCATCTTTGAACACAGAACACATCCAACCTTGAGGCTGATGAGCTACAGCAGCAGAAGACCACACCGGGTGCCACTCCTGTCAGCTAAGAACAGGAAACTGAGGCTACAATTCACACAGGCTCACCAAAATTGGACAATAGAAAATTAGAAAAACATTGCCTGGTCTGATGAGTCTCGATTTCTGTTGCGACATTCAGATGGTAGGATCAGAATTTGGCGTCTACAACATGAAAGCATGGATCCATCCTGTCTTGTATCAACAGTTCAGACTGATGGTGGTTTGGGCCCATTAGTACCAACTGAGCATCGTGTCAACGCCACAGCCTACCTGAGTATTGCTGCTGACCATGTCCATTCCTTCATGACCACAGTGTACCCATCTTCTAATGGCTACTTCCAGCAGGATAACGCACCATGTGATAAAGCACAATTCATCTCAGACTGGTTTGTTGAACATGACAATGAGTTCACTGTACTCAAATGGCCTCCACAGTCACCAGCTCTCAATCCAATAGAGCACTATTGGGATATGATGGAACAGGAGATTCGCATCATGGATCGACAAATCTGCAGGAACTGCGTGATGCTATCATGTCAATATGGATATGGATTTTTCTTAGTCTCTGTTGTGCATTCCAGAAAACCATTTCACAAGGCTGTTGTTGTTCGGCACCCTAATATGTGACTGTCCAGGACAACTATAATTCCCTGCTGCTACTTGTTATGTAACCCTGGCCTGTTATGATTCTGAGCACTTATTGTTAGACAATGTTTCCTGTGCACCACTGACTAAGGAATGTTTCGGAAATGGCAGGTGAGCAACAGTGAGCACTGGTTAAGCTTTGACATTTACTGCATAGCTTGAATTGTTTCAAAGGTCCAGAGCACATGCAAATGATGTCCTGTGAATTCAGAATAATGTTTAACTGGCAGTTTGACGCTCGTTTTCTCCCATATATTTCATGAATTCAGAACATTTAAACATTTGTAATATATATATACAAAAAATATATATATATATTACAAATCTCTATCAGAAGTATTTTTATACAAATACAAATGCATATATATTTAAACATTGCAAACATTTTTCAGTATAACAACATAATTTAAGCAACAAAAAAAAATTCACCAAAAATTGTGGGACGTTGTTTGTTCATCCTGGCTGAAATATATATGTCTAGATGCCAGACGTTGGTTAACTCTGTTCAACTGAAGTTAATAAGTGTTTATTCAATTTTGAGAAAAAAATATTGATACTTCTGTATACAATATTTGAATGTGTGCATGTGTGTGTGTGTTCATACAAGCAAGCAACAACTTCATTTCAGGCAAAAAAGGATTAATGGAGTGGCCAACTCAATGCTCTGAACTCAACCCAATCGAAAACTCATGGGGTAACATTACAAATGCAGTTTTTTTATGCAAACCCCCCAAAAAAGGGGGTACTGTGGGACATTGTTAGTTCTTCCTGGCTGAAATATATGTTTCTAGGTGCCACACATTGACTTTTAATTTATACAGTTTTATTTTAAGTTTCTAAATGTTTCAGAAAAAGAAAAATTCTACTTCTGTATTTATGTGTGTATCTCGAATACATGCACTGCTCAAATATTAAATAATAATAATCCCAAATAATGACAGTATTACACAATATCACAAAACAAAGTGGAAAACAGACTGTCCTTTTACTTATAAGTACAGGTAAAAACCAGGCCAACTGGCAAACATTCCTTCAGTTTTAAATGCTCAGCCAGGTCAGGAAGTGGATGCTTTATGGCCGTTCACCAAGAGCATTGAAGAAGGCATTATTAAACAGTATTGTTGCCATAGCAATAGGAGAAGGGTAAAGGGCCACACAGTTATCTTGTCTGTTAAATAAGGAAATGCCATTGAAGGATGGCGGGAAGTGGAGCTTTAGCATTGTCTGAGTCAGCCATCATAAATTAAGGCTAAACACTTTCACACAGCAGGCTAATAAGAGTGCAAATATCAGGAAATGTCAAAAATCTGGGTTTGCTTTAGATTTTCCTAAATTCCTTCATAATATGTTTGAGAAAGAAACAATTGAATAATATTTTTAAGTACATTATCCTCTAATGATATCTTTAAATCTTCTGATGAGTGAACATTAGTCACTTTTCATGTTATAGCTTTACATTATAGCTATTGAGGAAAGGCTTTATCTATGTTTCAAGAGTTCACACTTAGCTGATGATTGATTAGAAAGCTTGTTTGGCATGCTGTCCCGGGAGAGAGCCATGAGGTTATGAGATTCTCGAGCCTTGGGCGCCCTCCTGTTTGCAAGGTGAGAGGGGAGTTTGAGCTCAGGTAGGTCTCGAGAACTTCCCTGCTGTAGCAGCTAATGAACAGATAGTGATTACTCTTAAGAGATAACTATTTACTAGGAGCATGTCTATGGTGCTGATTTGGATTAGTCAAATTACTTAAGTTGCATGTTTGTGGATGGTAGGAGGAACCGGGGAACCCTGGGGGGAATCCACGTGAGCACGGAGAGAATGTGTAAACTTCGCACAGAAACGTCAGCTGAATTGGTAAGGACTAGAACCAGAGACGTTCTTCCTGTGAGGCAACAGAGCTAACCACTGGGCTACCGTGCCACCCATCTAGGAAAGGAGGAGGAGTAGGGGTGGAAGGGGGGATTCTTCAAAATGAAGATGGCTGTGATATGGAACTTAGAGTGTTTATGATGGTTTAGGAATCGTCTGATTGGTGAATCATAAATTGGATAATGCGGGACCAGCCGCAAGCAATCATTAGCACATGATCCTCTCGAAATTAGTTTCTAAATTTTTCAAAACTTCACTAAATGTAAATGAAAATTACAAACACACCTGATTTGTAAACGTTAAGAGGTTTATATAAATGACCACCAGATAAATATAGGATCAGAAAAATACAGGGTATAAAACAGCAGTGAAGGTGCTGAGTAACAGGCAAGGACAAAAGGTAAGCTGAGTAATGAATGACTTTGACAATATTGTTTTCAATCATACTTGTTAAATGGAATAACAAGAGCCAACAGGAACACAAAATGACTTACCTGGGTGCACTCTCTAAATCACAATTGCAATCAATGTACTCAACAAATCAAACAAATAAATCAACAGTTATTAATCTACCATGTTGTTACACATACACTACCTGACAAAAGTCTTGTCGTCAATCCCAGTTGTAAGAGCAACAAATAATAACTTGACTTCTAGTTGCTCATTTGGAAAAGTGACAGAAGGTCGATTTTTCCCATAAATCATCTGTTGAACTGCATCCTAATCATAACAAATACTTCAGAAGACCTGGAACTGGCATGGACCCAGGATTCTTACAGAAATCAGTCAAGTTTGGTGAAGGAAAAATCATGGTTTGAGGTTGCATTCTGTATGGAGGCGTGTGAGAGATCTGCAGAGTGGATGGCAACATCAACAGCCTGAGGTATCAAGACATTTGTGCTGCCCATTACATTATAAATCACAGGAGAGGGCAAATTCTTCAGCAGGATAGCGCTCCTCATACTTTAGCCTCCGCATCAAAGTTCCTGAAAGCAAAGAAGGTCAAGGTGCTCCAAGATTGGCCAGCCTAGTCACCAGGCATGAACATTATTAAGCATGTCTGGGGTAAGATGAAGGATTGAAGATGAATCCAAAGATGAACTTCTTTCTTTGCCATTCCATATGACTTTATTAATAAGACAAACAATATTGGTTTAGAAAATGCAAGTAGAGCTATAACCAAAATCTGTGTCTGGTCACTCAAAACAGATTTTTGCTGCATGTTCAAACTACTTATTTAAAATGAGCTGAATCAACACAATTCCTGAGATTTATTTTGGACAACTTTATTGTTTTATGTTCCACTTAAATGTGTAAAAACAGTTAACTTAATCGATTTGTGTTGGGACAACATGAAGGAATTGTGTGGAACCCAGTATTTTTTACAGTGACTCTATCAGATAGAGCAATGTTTGATGGGTCAAAATGACCATTTCGATGCAGTCAAGAATGTTCTTTTTCACCACAAGAACCACCTGTGAGGGCCTCTTGAGCCAGAAAACTAGAACAGATTTAAGAATACGTAAGTAGAAAGAACCTAACATAATAGGGTAATGAATGTGGGACGTTTGTAAGCCTTTGACTATTCAGAGGAACTTGTGAAGGTGACCTGCGGTCTGTGTTGCTGGTTGTAACCAGGGAAACCCAAACAACAGTTGTCCATTTATACTTTCCCTGTTCTTCTGTTTTCCATAATGAGGAACACGACACAAAAATGGCATTGTGTGAGTTTCAGAGATGATGTAAGCTGATCAGTCACATTGAACCAAGGCAGTGAACGGAACAAACTGAGAAAAATGTGGAGCTTGATTGTGTGTCTGAGGAAGCATTAACTTAGAGTCCGCATTATACGCTTTTGGTATTAATTCATTCATTTACATATTTCTCCGCAAGATCATATATACAAAGATATTTACAGTTGTTTTTTAAGCAAAAACAAAAAACAAAATAATTAAACAATGAGTAAATCTATAGTTAATAATACACTTATTCTAAATCATTTAGTTCATTTGGATATGGATTTCTTATGCAGTTTAACAATGTTTTAAGATAAAATAAAAAGCTTCTTTAGATACTCTACCCACTCTAAAGCTCTTTAGGTACTCTCCTCTTTTAAAGCATTACTGAAAATGCTCCCTTTGTATGATTAAAATAAGAACAAATATCTGCTGACGTCAAATCTATGCCAAGTATGACAGGTTTCATTCATAAGAATAAACAAACTTTATTTTATTACACTTCTCTGAAAAAAACTTACATCAAGTAAACTTCTCTTGAGTTAAAAGAATAGTTCAGAACAAAAAATAATTTCTAAATTAATTTAAAATGATTTCTTTCTACTGTTCACTCTCAGAAATAAAGGAACAAAATCTGGCACTGGTGTGGTATCTTTATACCTTGTTGGGTATCACTTTATTTTGATGGTCCCTTTAAAGCATTTTGTTGAATTTAAGTAACATTGCATCTACATGCCAACTAATTCTCAATAGATTATAAGTAGACTGTTAGGTTGGGGTTAAGGTTAGGGTTAGTCGACATGTACTTGCAAAGTTTCAGTTTTATAGTCAGTTAAATGTCTGGTGCAGTATCAGCACATGTTAAGCAGACAGTCTACTAATACTCAAATGAAAAGTAATTGGCATGCGGTTGCAGTGCAACTTTTAGTCAACAAAATGTGCAACAGGGACCATCAAAATAAAGTGTTATGCAGTTTTGTTCCTAACAGGTCTTGAAAAGGTATATTAATACTTAAAAAGTACAAATGTGTACCTCACAACTTAAAGGTAAAAAAAGTCAAGCTACAAGTACAAAAGTGAACCTTAAAGGTACAAAAGTGTTGCCTAAAGGTAATAATGTTACCAGTATGGTACAAAAGTGCCCCTATTGAAAAGGTATCACTCCAGTGACGGATTTTGTACCTTTATTTTTGAGAGTGTTGAACACACAAAAAAAATACTCTGAAGAAAGCTGAAAACCTGTAACCATTGACTTCTATATAGGAAAAACTAAATGCTAAATATAGAAGTCAATGGTTATAGGTTTCCAACATTCGTCTGTGTATCCTTTTGCTGTTCAACAGAAGAAAGAAACTCAAACAGGTTGAGAACAAGTGAAGGATGAGTAAATGATGAATTTTCCGTTTTAGGTGAACTGCCCCTTTAAGAAGTGAATAGGCTACTGGAAAACAAAAAATAATACCGAGGCAAATATTCTTATTTATTAACTTATTTATGTATTATTATTTACTCATTTCAATACAGGCAACATTTTTAATGGCATTTTATGAATGAATTATGAATTAAGACCTTTCAATGACTTTTTGGAATGGTGAAATTGTTTGAAAGACGTTTTACAAACAATGGATATCTATTCTAATAGATATCTAATCTATTTAACACAAACCTTGTCTGGACGCAGTGCTGATTGGTATAAGTCCAAAACAGGTGGAAGCGAGCTGTCATGATGAATATCTTCAGGTTTCATCAAAATCAGACCAGTGGACTATGAAAATAAGACAAGGACATTTTGAGTTTTAAATGCATGATGTGCTCCAATTTTGCTTCAAGTTTTTACCATTCAACCACTTTTTATTTCAATATGGGCGAATAAATAAAGTTTTAACCCGCTGCAATAATCATTCTGTAGTTAAAAAGAAGCTTTCCCATTGAAATACACGAAATAGAAATACTTAAACGTAATGAAAATAATAAAAAAATAAAAAGACTTACCGGTTAGCGAGAGAAATCAGCTCTCTGAAGCGTGTTTGATGTTATTAAAAGTTAATTAACACATTCTTCTTCAAGTATCAGTCATGTAAACGCATTTCTAACTTATCATTACACACGTTACTGTAATTAGGCTACTTTATGTAAAAATCTAAGCAACTTCCTTAACTCGAAGAATTGGCTGTTTTCTGAATTACTATCGATGTAGCGTCAAACTCGTCTCCACGGTGACAGCTAGCTACTCCACAGAAAGAAGAGAGCAAAGCAGTGACCAGTTTCTGATCGTTGCCATAGCGCGAGCTTTCACAGCCTCAGTCCTTTTGACAGCTTATAACCCATTCATTACACTTGTTCATTCCCACATAGCAAATGTCTTCTGGCCCAGCTCCGGGCCACACAATAAGTTTTCCCTCGGCCCAAGTACCGCAAAGAATGACGGTCCTGAAGTGGCCCATAACTGGATTAAAGACAAGGGCCACACATGGGCAATTACCGGCATTAATCTCAGGCAATTTATCACCCTTAACTGGCGCTGAACTGGGCCAAAACAGGTTTATTATTGGTACCGATTCTCAGCTGTAAGTTTATTCTTTAACCAGAAACCCCAAAAAAATGAGCCATAACCCAGCCTAATGTTGGCAAAACAATGTGAAGAATCGCTACACTGATCTGGGCCACACACCTCCCATCCACAACTGGCCCAAATGTAGTTTGCCGTCATGCATGCAGTGCCATCATTGCCATGCATGGCCCACATTTGGCTCACATTATGCATGCCAGTGCCGGCAACACGCCAGCAGTGCCATAATGAGGCCACATTTGGGCCAAGTCCGATTGCTATGTGGGTTGTAGTCCTGTCGTGCTCAGATTTTACTCAATTAATAAACTATTAATTAACGAATTTGCAAGAAATTTACAGTCTTCTTGACAGGCCACGATGTCGTTTTTGTTTTCCATAGGCTAATTCCCTATTTTAAAAAAACCGATCACGTTAAGATATATAATTTAGTATATACAGTTGAAGCCAAAATTATTAACCCTCCTATTATTTTTTGTCCTTTTTCAAATATTTCACAAATTATGTTTAGCAAGGAATTTTTCACAGTATTTCCTACAATATTTTTTCTTCTGGAGACTAGAATAAAAGCAGTTTAATAAAAAAAAAAAAACATTTTAAGTTCAATATTAGGTTATTCGCCCCCCTTAAGTAATATTTTTTTTACAATAACATGCCTAATTAAGCTAGTTAAGCCTTTAATTTATACTTTAAGTTGAATATTTAAAAATGTCTAAAATATAGGATACTGTCATTAAGGCAAAGATAAAATAAATAAGTTATTAGAAATTAATTATTAAAACTATTAGAAATGTATTGAAAAAATCTTCCTTTCTTTAAGAAAGAAATTGGGATAAGAATTCTTATTTAAATAAGCAGGGGGGCTAATAATTCAGGGCTAATAATTTTTAATTCACCTGTAAAGATTGTTAAGAAAATAATACAGCATATGGACCGCAGAACCGATCACAAACAATAAAAAGGCCTACACATAAAAGTCACATATATAGGCCTAAGACCATACGTGATTTGCATACCCAATTTGTAAGATATTCAAGAAATGACATTATCTTTTCAGTTTTATTACCAGAATCCTTAAAAATGACTTGGAACAACACACAGCATATAAACACACCTCCACATGGCAAAATAAATACTGTACACAGCTGGTTTTGTCGATCAAACAGTCCTCCAGTTTATATTAGCCTATAGACAAACTTTTAACAGGTCTCATAGGCTATTAAGTAAGTGTTCGTTCTAAGGCTCTCAGACAGTGTCGCCTTTGACATCTATTGTTTTCTGGCACAAAGGAAAGATCAGATCGTCGGGATGCATTTCCACGATCGACATTGTTCACAGTTTGTAACATAGCCTGCATCGTTCATTCAGTCCATCAAAGTGAAAACAATAGCGATGTGCAAAAAACACTACTGTTTCTCAGTCAACGTGTAAAGGTCACCTGCAAATAAAATTAACGAAATTCTCTGAGTGATCACCAATAGCCTATACTGTACGTCTCGGTGCAGAAAACATTCCAGTCAGTCCATCAGCTGAGTGTATTTACGCATAGGACGTGTTCGTGCGTTTAAAATTGTATTAACAGGAGTATAGCCTATACCTGTTAATCACACACACACACACACACACACACACACACACACACACACACACAC
>CAIGQZ010000276.1:3895960-3914514 GCA_903798205.1 Danio tinwini
GGTGTGACAGACAAAAGAGACATCCAAAACATGCAGTGCTGGTGGTCCTCCAGGAACATGGTTGAGAAACACTGCATTAAATAGAGCGAATTTCAGTTTTGGGTGAACTAACCCTTATATATTACACAACATTCTCTTAAAACTAGGGCAAAATATTAAATGATTTGAGAAGGTCATGAAGAAATGTGGCAGGTTCTAAAATAAGAGAAAAACAATTCCTTTATGTTGTTGTTTGTTTGCCTTTTGTTTACTCTCCTTATGAAGGACCCGTCATCAGATGGAAATACTGGATTCTTTAGCTCAAACACGTGGTGAAGCACTTGATAACAGCGTCTCTGTGAAAACAACAACACATTTATGTTTATGGTTGATGGTTCAATAAAGGGTATTACATATGGGTGGGGGCTTACAGCAAAATCCACAGTAACAGATGGATAAAGATATCCATACTTAATCTTGCATAAACCTATAACAGGGGCTCCCGAACTTTTTAGCCCGCCACCCTCAAAATAACAATGCCAGTGACTTGTGACTCCTAAATTCCTCAAAGGTAGTTATAAATATACAAACATTGCACACACAACAATACGCCTATATAAACACAAGCATATTGACAACACAAAAAAACATTTTTAGTCATTTATAAATTTGTTTAATGTTATATTAACCTCACCTAATGAGGCACAATATTTTCAGCACAAGACTATTCTTGGTTTAATTTTGGATATCTCCACTCAGAGATCATCCTCAATGTTTAGTGGTGGCCTGTGTTTATTTGTGATGTATTTGATTGCCATAAAGATGTCAGAAAGTTTAACCTGCTGCTATAAAATCATTATGCTGCAGCTGACGCTATTGCTGTGCTGCTAATCTAAAATAAACACATCAAGCCTATGAAAAAAATTATTGAAAGGCTGATGGCTTTTCTTTTGCATGATGTTGTTTTTTATGTAACTATTTTTATCTTCTGTGGGTTTTGGATAAAATATGGTAATTGTAATTCATTCATTCATTTTCTTTTTGGCTTAGTGGCTTTATTAATCTGGTGTCGCCACAGCGGAATGAACCGCCAACTTATCCAGCATATGCTTTATGCAGTGGATGCCCTTCCAGCTGCAACCCATCACTAAGAAACATCCACATACACTCAATCGCACTCATACACTTGGGTAAGCCAATTTAGCTTACCCAATTCACCTATAGCGCATGTCTTTGGACTTGGGGAAAACAGAGCACCCGAAGGAAACAAACACAAACACGGGGAGAACATGCAAACTCAACACAGAAACACCAACCTTCTTGCTGTTAGGCGATTGTGCTACCCACTGCACCACCGTGCTGCCCCAGTAATTGTAATAGTTTAATAAAAATTATTTGACTTTTGTAAATCACGAAGCGACCTTCTGTCATTGTCCCGCGATCCTCCAGGGGGTCCCGACCCCCATTTTGGGAACCACTGACCTATAACTTGACTGTTAGCATTGTTTATTATCCTAAAGGAAAAGTTCACACGCAAAAGGTAAATTCTGCCATCATTTACTCACTCTTGACATGACGAATTTTGTTTTGTTGGACAAAAAAGAAGATATTTTGAAGAATGTTGGAAACCTGTAACCATTGACTTCCATAATAGGAAAAAAAAATACTATAGAAGTCAATGGTTACAGGTTTTCAACATTCTTCAAAACATCTTTTGTGTTCAACTGAAGAAAAAAGTCAAAAGGGTTTGGAACAAGTGTGAGTAAATGATGACAGGATTTTAAATTTTTGGTTAACTATCTCTTTAAAACATGAGAAATCTAAAATGTACACTTATGCGTGTGTATTGGTTAGAAAACTAGTCTGTTTAAATGTTAAAAAGGAAATGAATGTGAAAAATCAAATCATTTTGAATAAAGGTGAGTTTATGATGGCCGAATTTGCATTTTTGAATAAACTATGCCTTTAAAATTGAATTTAAGTCTTTGTAATGGGGGATTTTTTCCTTCTTTACTGGGTGAAGCTCTTGCATATTTTATTTTGTTTTGGCGGGTAACCACTGCACAATCTTTATCCAGATTTGATAGATTGTGATGACTGTAATTCACATTCATTTCCTTAACAATTTAAACAGACTAGTTTTGTAACAAACGCACACACATATAAGTGTACATTTTAGATTTCTCTCATGTTTTAAAGAGACAGTTCACCCAAAATTAAAAATCCTGTCATCATTTACTCACACTTGTTTCACACCTTTATGAGGATTGTTTTCTTTTGTTGAATACAAAATAAGTTATTTCAAAGAATGATGGAAACCTGTAATCATTGACCTCCATAGTAGAAAAAAAATACTATGGAAGTCAATAGTTACAGGTTTCCAACATTCTTCAAAATATCTTCCTTTTCATTTAACAGAACAAATAAAATCAAACTAGCTTGGAACAAGTCAAAGGTGAGTATATTTAGTTTTTGGGTGAACTATCCCTTTAAGATTGGATTTAAGCCTTTGTATTGGAGATTTTTCTTCTTCATTGTGGCTGGGTAAAGCTCTTGCATATTTTATTTTGTTTTGGCGGCCAACCACTGTACAATCTTTTTGCATATTTTATAGATTGTGATGACTAACTCACATTCACATAAATTTCCTTTAAAACATTTAAAGAGACTAGTTTTCAAACAAACGCACACGCATACAAGTGTACATTTTAGATTTCTCTCGTGTTTTAAAAAGATAGTTGAAGAAGATTAAATATCCTGTCATCATTTACTCACACATGTTCCAAACCATTTTGAGGTTTGTTTTTTTCAGTTGAACGCAAAAGAAGATATTTTGAAGAATGTTGGAAATCTGTAAGCATTAAAAAAAAAATACTATGGAAGTCAATGGTTACCGGTTTCCAACATTCTTCAAAATATCTTCCTTTATGTTCAGAACAAAAAAAACAAACAAACTCAAACTGGTTTGGAACAAGTCAAGGGTGAGTATATTTAATTTTAAAATTTAAAGAGACAGTTCACCCCAAATTAAAAATCCTGTCATCATTTACTCACACTTGTCCGACATCTTTCTGTTTTTTTTCTTCAGTTGAACAAAAAAGAAGATATTTTGAAGAATGATGAAACCTGTAACCACTGACTTCCATAGTGGAAAAAAATACTATGGAAAACAATGGTTACAGGTTTCCAACATTCTTCAAAATATCTTATTTTTTTGTTCAACAAAACAAAACAAAAATCAGACTCGTTTGGAATAAGGGTGAGTATATGACAGAAGAATTTACATTTTTGAGTGAACTATCCCTTTAAAATGTAAGTCTTTGTAATGGGGAATTTTTTTCTTCTTTACTGGGTGGAGGTCTTAAATATTTTATTTTGTTTTGGCGGGCAACCACTGCACAATCTTTATCCAGATTTGATAGATTGTGATGACTAATTCACATTTGCAATCATTTCCGTTTAAACACTTAGACTAATTTTCCAACAAACGCACACGCATACGTGTACATTTTACATTTCTCTCATATTTTAAAGAGACAGTTCACCCCCGAAATTAAAAATACTGTCATCATTTACTCACACTTGTTTAAAACCTTTATGAGTTTTTTTTCTTCAGTTGAACACAAACAAAGATATTTAGAAGAATGATGGAAATCTGTAACCATTGAAATCGATGGTAGGGAAAAAACACTATGGAAGTCAATGGTTACAGGTTTTTTTAACATTCTTCAAAATATCTTCTTTTGTGTTCAATGGAACAAAAAAATCCTTAAACTAGTTTGAAACAAGTCAAAGGTGAGTATAATTCTTCTCCATTGTGGCTGGGTTAAGCTCTTGCATATTTTATTTTGTTTTGGCGGGCAACCGCTGTACAATCTTTTTGCATATTTGATAGATTGTGATGACTCTAATTCACATTCATTTGCTTTTGAACATTTAAACAGACCGACGCATAAGCGTACATTTTAGATTTATCTTATGTTTTATAGAGATAGATCACCCAAAACTAAAAATCCTGTCATCAAAATGTTTCAAAAGTTTTTGAGGTTTGTTTTCTTCAGCTGAACGCAAAAGAAGATATTTCGAAGAATGATGTAAACCTGTAACCATTGACTTCCATAGTAGGAAAAAAAATAGTATGGAAAACAATGGTTACAGGTTTCCAACATTCTTCAAAATATCTTCTTTTTTGTTCAACAGAACAAAAAAAAACAAAACTCAAAACTAGTTTGGAAAAAGTTAAGGGTGAGTATATTTAATTTTCGGGTGAACTATTCCTTTAAAATTTGATTTAAGCCTTTGTAATGGGGGATTTTTCTTCGTTGTGGCTAAGTGAAGCTCTTCTATATTTTTTGTTTTGGTGGGCAAACGTTGTATAATCTTTTTCCATATTTAGTAGCTTATGATGACTCTAATTCACTTTCAATCGCATTCATTTATTTAAAACATTTAAACCGACTAGTTTTCTAACAAACAGATATAAATGTACATTTCAGATTTCTCTCATGTTTTAAAGAGACAGTTCACCCCAAATTAAAAATACTGTCATCATTTACTCACACTTGTTCCACATCTTGGTGTTTTTTTCTTCAGTTTAACAAAAAAGAAAATACTTCGAAGAATGTTGGAAACCGGTAACCATTGACTTCCATGGTAGAAAAAAAATAGTATGGAAGTCAATAGTTACCGGTTTCCAACATTCCTCAAAATATTTTCCTTTATGTTCAACAGAATAAAAAAAAAAAACCCTCAAACTAGTTTGGAACAAGTCAAAAGAGTGTATATGTAAAATTTTTGGGTGAACTACCCCAATAAATTGAATTTAAGTCTTTGTATTGTTTTTTTTATTATTCTTCTGTACCTTACAGATTTTTCCCATGTTTTAAAGAGATACTTCACCCAAAATTAAAAGTTCTGTCATCATTTACTCACACGTTCCACTCCTTTATGTTTTTTTCTTTAGTTGAACACAAAAAAAGATATTTCAAAGAATGTTGAAAACCCGTAACCATTGACCTCCATAGTATTTGTTTTCCTACTACGGAAATCAGCATTCTTCAAAATATCTTCCTTTGTTTTCAACAGAAGAAAGAAACTCATAACCACTTGAGGATTAGTTCATTTTATAGGTGAACCCCCCCCCCTTTAAACCTACAGCAATGGCATTATGTCAGAGCTAATAATAAATATTGAGATAATGAAAACAAATAGAAGACAAATTTGTACACGTCTCTGATTTGGAGCGTAAAGATGAGGTAACCATCACAGTCTCCAAGGCAACAGCAGAACAAGGTCACCGTGCCTCCTTGCCTCAGCCTCCACCCTTCTCTCTCTCTCTCTCGAAATGTGTTGCTATGCAGACTTTGTCACGCTCAAAATTCACAGGAAGTGGAGGAGGCGTGAAAACAGCCAAGGTTAAAAAGGAAGAGAAGAGAATCAGATAGCGAAAGAAAGACAAAAAAAATGACGAGCGTCTGTAGATGTTCCTCATCCCTCCTGCGGTGCAGGCACCCACACAGCAGCTGCAATCAGGAGAGCGTTTAGTGTTTAGCCTTAAAAGCACTGCACATCCAGCACATAAATAAATGATTATTAACTCCCCCTGCTTTCTGATGAAACATTGGTGCAACGGATGCCACGGCCTTTCCAGCACAGCGGGTGGATTTCCTTCAGAAAAAGGCTGAATAAGCCGGAACTTAAGGACCACACAGCTAATAAATAAATAATTTTTTTAGAAGACAATGTATACCAATAATGCCACACGGTGGTTCAGTGGTTAGCACTGTCTCCAAGAGGATCGCTGGTTCGAGTCCCGGCTGGGCCAGTTGGCTTTTAGGTGGAGTTTGCATGTTCTTCCCTTGTTGGTGTGGGTTTCCTCCGGGTGCTCTGGTTTCCCCCACAGTCCAAACACATGTGCTTTAGGTGAATTGAATAAACTAAATTGGCCGTACACTCTCAGAAATAAAGGTACGCGAGCTGTCACTGGGGTGGTACCTTTTTAAAAGGTACACATTTGTACTTAAAGGGTCCATATTGGTACCTCAAAAGTATATATTAGTACCTAAAAATTTTAAGAGGTACACTTTTGTACCTTTTAAGTAATAATATATACCCTTGAGGTAATAATATGGACCTTTAAGGTACAAATTTGTACCTATTGAAAAGGTACCACCACAGTGACAGCTCGCGTACCTTTATTTCTGAGAGTGTAGTGTGTGGATGAGTGTGTATGGATGCTTCTTATATTGTTTAAATACATACACTACCTGACAAAAGTCTTGTTGTCGATCCCAGATGTAAGAGCAGCAAATAATAACTTGACTTCTAGTTGATCATTTGAAAAAGTGGCAGATGGTAGATTTTTCCCATAAATCATCTGTTGATCTGCATCCCAATCATCACAAATACTGCAGAAGAACTACTGGAACCAGCATGGACCAAAGATTCTAATAGAAATCAGTCAAGTTTGGTGAAGGAAAAATCGTGGTTTGGGGTTACATTCAGTATGAGGGCGTGTGAGAGATCTGCAGAGTGGATGGCAACATCAACAGCCTGAGGTATCAAGACATTTGTGCTGCCCATTACATTACAAACCATAGAAGAGGGCAAATTCTTCACCAGGATAACATACTTCAGCCTCCACATCAAAGTTCCTGAAAGCAAAGGTCAAGGTGCTCCAAGATTGGCCAGTCTAGTCACCAGACATGAATATAATTAAGTATGTCTGGGGTAAGATGGAGGAGGCATTTAAGATGAATCCAAAAAAATCTTAATGAACTCTGGGAGTCCTGCAAGAACACTTTCTTTGCCATTCCAGATGACTTTATTAATAAGTGATTTGAGTCATTGCAGAGATGTATGAATGCAGTCCTCCAAGCTCATGATGGAGTCAGACACTTACTTTATATTCTATACTGGACATTATTTTGTCTAAGCAAAGTCAGACCTTACTGTCTTAAATAAATAATTATATATACAAGGCATGATCATATTTTATTTTGGTAAAATAAGCATAATCTAGAGGCCTTTGCCTTTCATAGAAGCCACTTCTGACACTAAATGATCAACTAGAAGTCAAATTATTATTTGTTGCTACTTAAACTTGGATAGACAACAAGACTTTTGTCAGGTAGTGTATGCAAACGTGGAAAAAAGTGTTGGTAACTCTTCCATTAAGGAAAAAAATAATAAAAAAAATCAATGAATAACAAATAAATTGAAACTGAAAATAAATGACTGAAAATAAACTAATGAAAATCAAATATTGCTTTCTATTTATTTTAAGAGAGGGATTTCTTTGAAACCATTAGCTATGTCTCCATCCACCTATTTTTATTTGCATTTTGAACATTCGCATAAAAAACGTTGATGGAAACACCAAGATGCACATAATTTTTTTGAAAATGCCCATAAAAAACGAATACGCATAACTGAGAAGGATAAACTATTTATTTAATAAATAAAGATGCTCATAAACTACAATGGAAACACTTTTGCTGAACAAATTTCAGTGTGCGCATTAAAAAAAGTCATGTGATTTTGTTATAAGAGATCATGTGATGATAAAAATGTGTGTGAATGGACAAACCAGCAGGCTGAGCACATTGTGAAACATCTGAAATGTTGTTTTGGTCATTCTAAAACGCCAGTATTAGTGTTATTATATTATTAATTACCTCCTGAATCAAGAGCGTCTGTGCTCCGCATTTCACGCCTTCAAACGCCACCGCGTTCATTGTAAGCATACTGTCTTCTGAGGCCCAAGTAATTTATTAAATAAGGAAAAGATTGACGCAGCTTCTCCCACCTCAGCAAATTTCGTTTTAACTGTTGATATTTGATGCCAGTTAATCAGGAAGTGACGAGTTTGTTCTCTTTGACTCATTGGATGGAGAGACGCTGCTTTATTCGCACATTTTTTATGCGATAATCCAGGTATGCGCATAATTTTGGATGGAAACACAGTTATCGTTAAACATAATTTTAATTAATTAATTATTTCATTCATTTCTAATAATTATTTCAAAAAATAATTGATAGTTTAATTCATTATGATTTAATATATTACTTATTTTGATCATTTAAACATATAATTATTATTAAAGTTAATAGTTATTAATTTGGAATATTGTCCAACTTAATAGGGAATTAAATGAGCACAATATTAGATTGCAAATATGTGCTATGCTCAAAATAAAAAAATAAAAAAATCACACACACACGTGCGCAGACTAATGATCAAAACAGAAAGTAGGATAAACAACTTATGACGTGGAGCCTGCTCATGCTAATCCAGGCAAAACACAATGAAAAGAGCCTTAACTGATGATTTTAAGCCACTCAATAACAGCATTGCTCTGAGCTTGTTGAAGGGTGTGGCTATTTCTAGGAAAACAAGTGACAATGAAACAACAGTGAGAGGGTCATCCAATAATAATCCAGCTCCAGATAAATGGAGACATGAGTCAAGGGTTTGGGAGCTCATCTTTCCATTTATGGTGGTGTATAGAGGGAATCATTCAGGAGGAATTGTTTTCCTCTTTTCGAGAGGTTCCTCGAGCAGGGAGGGCATCAGGTTTGGGGGATGGGGCGTCCTGGCTGTCAGAATCCATCAGAAACATGCACAAGCACCTCTGGCAGGAAAAGAAGGGGGTTGTCTGCCGCAGCGAGGGATGCTAAATATTAAAACCATTCTTTACTAGATAATGAAATAGATAGAAAAAGATAATGAATTGATTTATTGTAAACACATTTCTATTTAAATTTCGGTTTTAGATTTTGTAATTTTGAATAATTGTAAACCATTGTAGCATGACACGTCAATAAAGATGCACCAAACATGGAAGAAAAAGTGGAAAAACATTTGATGTCAACCATCCGTGACACTTTCACTATCTGAATGATCTGAAATGTTCTGAAATAATCCCTCACGGCAAACAGACATTGCAGTTGTGCACTGTAAACAATTAATTAACAGTCTCTGTATTTTGTGATTCACTGGTGTTCTCCGTTTATAGGGTACATGCAGAAGGACCTTTAATTTTCAGTAACCCAGTTCAAGCGCTTCCGGTGAACTGTATGCCGTTACAAAATCGCAGCGTTTCTTTAAAAATCAATACGATTTAAAGTGGGTCTCAGAATGTACAAGAAGCACTGCATTCGATTACATTTTTCCCCACCGTGTCTTTTAAAAAAAAAAGTATATTTAATGAAGTTTCTGCGCTCGCCTGCTGATCCTGACAGCACTTGTGCTTAAACGGCTTATCATCTTGTTTTACGCTTCAACAACTAAATAAATACTTCAATCTATTTAACTGATTAATTACATTACAACATCGATGCTGTAAAAGGAACCTTCTGAAATAAAAAATAATCACATTAACCTTCCACCGAAAGTTTATCGGTAGATAAAATTAAATTTCAGGACCTAAAAATACAAACCCTGGAATTCAAGTCATTAAAATGCAAGAACTTGTTAATTCGGTGTATTATTTTTTTCAGTTTGTGCTATTTAATAAGCTTTTTAATTCAATAATTTTGGCATTGATTTTGTTCCAAAATTGCCTTTTGAATATTATACATCATATTTTTAAAGGGTATTGAATATTTTGTAAATGAAACCTGGAAATTGAACAAGAATTATTGAATTTACAAGTATGAAAACGTGTATGAAATATTTTTAGTTGAAATATTCACAGCTTAAATAAACAGCTATGTGAAATTTCAGGACCTAAAAACACAAACCCTGGAATTCAAGTCATTAAAATGCAAGAACTTGTTAATTCGGTGTATTATTTTTTTCAGTTTGTGCTATCCACTTGTTAAGTATGACGTCACGCGAAGGGGCTTCCGGGTCCAAGCGCTTTATGAAACTGAATGAGGAGACTCATCAAGTGCTAATAATAAACATTTGCAAAGCAATGTAATACTTTCGAAAATCACGATAGCAATATATGTGTCCATGCCTAATATCTGATGGCCAGAAAGTGATGAATTTTTTAGGAAATTGTTAAAATGTTGGTATTTGTGATGCAGCAAACCCAGTAATTGTTGTGTACACTATGACTTTATATAAAATTCACTATAATGTGTGATATGAATAAAAGGTGATCATAAACAAATATTTTGTCAATTCAAATGAGTGGCAGCTTCGACCCGGAAACAGTATTACATACGTCACCATCACGTCAGCACTTAACAAGTGGATTCAACAAGCTTTTTAATTCAATACTTTTGGCATTGATTTTGTTCCATAAAACAACACCAGACCTGCATATACCCTATTACGGTTAAGAATTATGGGATGTTAATCTCTGCTCTGGCTACCTTTGATGTTGAAAATTCAACTGCAGTTTAACAAAGTGATTTTATTGACATTTCGTCACCTTAGAATTATAAGGTTCTATCTGACATTTTGTCAAAATTGAGTTAATCACATATTCTTATTAAATAACTTATTTACATTGTGTTTTTTAATGAGTTGTTTACATTTTAAGACTTTTTATTTAAAAAAAAAAAAAAAAAAGGAACTCTAGCTTGGCTCTATAAGGTTCTTTCTGTGAGCCAATCAGCATTTCGAATGCACATACAAGGACCAATCAGGATCAGTTTTTTTTGTTATTTCACCAGACTGCTCTGTTGAAAGCGGGAAGGAACAGAAAGAAATACAAAACCAGAGTCGACTAAATAAGGGGTTTTCAAACTTTCGAGGGGTTTTCGGAGACATTGAGGCATGCACGCGAGTAAATTATGATGAAGATTTTTATGTGTTCACTAGAGTGAATCTGATTATTGTTAGCTCCACATCTAACTATCAGGCACCTGTATAGTTTATGAGTTGGAGTAAAACATAAAATAAAATGGAGTGGGTGCTTTTTAAAATGAATGACGCTGAATGAAAGTAAAACAGGTGAGCCGTCTGACAAAAAAAGTGCACTTCTGAATCAAATCAGCAGGATGCCCTTCTGGATATTTCACTTACTTTGAAGACACTACTGACTACACTTACATGGACATCTGTAATCTACTTATTTGCCCTAATAGACAATAATATAATTAAGGTGTTCACGTGAAGTGCTTTTTATGTAAGAGTTTCCTGTAATGTTGGGTGACTTTAACTGCAGTTCGGCAGTTTCACATTCACTCATGAACATTTCATTCATGCCCCCGTGACAAACTGAGGAATTAGACGCAAATAAGGAGTAAGGACTGGTGAGAGTGTTATGGAATTTAATAATGTAAGCTGAATGGAAAGAAAAAAACCCTTCGCATTTTGTGATGTGTGTGTATGTGTCTGTGTGTGTGTCTGCAGTCCTTTACTGGCAGCCGCCTGTGTGTAGATCTTGTGAGAAAATACGGTGAAGTCCTACATGACGGTAATAGTTTGATTGCAGTGTTTACTTCAATAATGCCACTAATATCTGCATACTCCACGTCTTAATTCCATTTCTGTTTAGTTCAGTTATGACTTTAGTCGGATCAGGGCTTAATTTGTGCCGGAATACGTCGGATCCGGCACCTCTGAAATCGGATCCAGCACCTCATTTTACTGATCACCCTCCTCAACCGCCCTCCTCCCCCATCCAATGTTCACATTCACTTCCTTCCGCGACTCTACAACCCTCTTCACTTCCGTCCACGACACCCCTCCGCCATCCACCGCACCATTTTCTGTACGTGTACATCAAAAGCAAGTATGCTATGGCTTACACTTATTGACAGTGGAAGATGATTTATGGCAAGTCGTGTCAGGAATCCAACCATGTTGTCCTCACAGAAACAGGCTCAGCCATCACACTGAATCAGGTAAGCTGTATATTTATGTTTCAATGTAATTAATGCTACACACTTTAAACGCAGCAAGTAATATGTGAATGATGTTTGCACATGCATTATAATTTTGGCTAGGGGGCGTGAGTGAAATGGGCCAAACTTGGAGGGGCGTGTGTCCTAAAAGTTTGAAAACCCCTGGACTAAATAATGCCGCACCACACAAAATTGAGAAGAAACCTGAAACTAAAAAGATGTTTGTAAATGTGATGATTTAGTAGCATTTTTGACATTGAGATGAAATGTTCATCTTAAATGTGAAACATTTTTCAGTGTTTATTAAACTTATTTGCTCGTTGTCTGTTTTCTTTTAAAGTCTTTATATAGCCCTTCAAGTCTTGATATCAAATTTAAAGCATATAATTAATATAAAGCTTAAATAAATATTACCATATTAATTACATAAAAATAACAGCTGCACTGGACAAAATCTCTTTAGTAAAACCTTTTAGGCTTAAATTGAACAATAATATATTCATGCTAAAGCATTAAATAAATGTTATAGAAAGTAATAATTTAACTTTCTCAAGCATCAACATATTGTTACAACACCAATTTATATTTTTGTGATTGAATTTCTTGAGAAGTAATGCTTCAATGAATGATCTGCCAGATAGAACCTTATAACTCCAAGCGGAAAATGACTTTTCAGAATTAGAAGGTTCTACCTCCATTTGCCCTGTTTGTTTTACCCCAACTTGCAAATGTAAGAGAACTTTGATAATTTACTTGTAAAGTACATTTAGGGTCTCTGTCATGTTAATGTACGAAAGAGAACTGTAACGCACATAATGTTTGCTATATGGAATGCAAAAACTTTGAAGCTCAATATCTCAAAATCATTTAGAACGCAGATGGAACCTTATAATTCCTATTGAAATAATATAATGTATAAGAAATAATATATATTGAGAAATAAGTCTGTTAAATAACAGAAAACGTGCTGGCAGTTTATTACAAGGTTTTTATAGCGTAATATACAACACCAATCCAGACGATATATCACTTTAAACTATTAGAAATGTTAATAAACGTCACAATATTATTTCAAGATTAAAAGTTGTTGATTCAAAGTCCCATAAATGCAATTCAAAAGCATACATAAAAAATAAAATGAAAAGAAATAAAAACATTAAATAATTGATTAATTAATTTAGTGCAACTTTGCTCACAGCGTGCCTCAATAACAAAACCGGGGGGAAAAATGTTTTGACATTTTCTAGTGGTGGTTTGAAGTTGATGCGCTGATTGCGTCATTCTGCGCTCTTATTGGTTCTTGGATTGACGTTCGTCGCAGCCGAATCACACTGCAGGAAAGAGTCTGAAATCTTCTGACGCTGACAGAACTTACTCTTAGTAGCAAAGTAAAACAATCATTTGAATAGGCACTGAACCCAAAACCATTCATTCATCCGTTCATTTTCCTTCGGCTCTATTTTAGAAGTCGCCACAGTGGAATTAACCATCAACTATTCAAGCATATGTTTAATACAACCCAGTACAGGGACACACCCATACGCTCACACACTCATGTACGAACAATTTAGTTTATTCAATTCACCTATAGCTCATGTGTTTGGACTGTGAGGGAAACTGGAGCACGAGGAGAACATACAAGCTCCACACAGAAATACCAACTGGCCCAGCCGGGACTCAAACCAGCAACCTTCTTGCTGTGAGGTGACAGTGCATATATTTCCCAAATTATGTGTAAAAGAGAGAGGAATTTTTCACAGTATTTCCTTTAATATTTTTTTCTTTTGGAGAAAGTCTTATTTGTTTTATTTCAGCAAGAATAAAAGAGGTTTTACATTTTTTATACCATTTTAAGGTTAATATTATGAAAAAAACACACTAACACGAGGAGAACATACAAACTCCACACAGAAAATGCCAACTGGCCCAGCCGGGACTCGAACCAGCGACCTTCTTGCTATGAGGTGACAGTGCTGAGCACTTAGCCACTGTGATGTCCAACCCAAAACCACACAAAAGCAAATTAAACAGAAAAAAGGAAACAAATCTGAAGAATTAAAACAAGCTTTTTCATATTAAAAATCATGTATGTAGATTAAAATGTCTAGTTTACAATTAATGGCAAATGAAGAACTCGTTTTTGATGTATAAGCGCCATCTACGGGTGTTTATCCAAACAGACGCAGGTCAGACTGTCCTGCCACAGAGTGCTTGTTAATTCTGAAAACGATTATTGTTTGTGCTAATTATATTTTTATTACCGCTTACAGATACAAGTTTTGAAATTATTTCTGATTAATGATGTCAGAATTTCACTGTATCTTGTATTGGATGTGCAAATTTCTGGAAAAGTTATGCTCGGTCGCTGCCAGTGTGAACAGCACATTTTTATTTATCGGTAAATGTATTATGGTACTTTTGCATATTCTTACTGGTAGTACTGTGTAAAAACGGCTGATAATGCCATTACAACTGGCTATAAACAAAGATGGCTTCTTTATTTAGGTCAAAATTATTAGCCCTCCAGTGATATTTTTCTCCATATATTTCCCAAATTATGTTTAACAGAGAGAGGAATTTTTTCTATAATATTTTTTTCTTCTGGAGAAAGTCTTATTTGTTTTATTTCGGCTAGAAAAAAGAGGTTTTTAAATTTTTTTTAAACAATTTTGAGGTTAATATTATTAGCCCCCTTAAGCAATATTTTTTCAATTGGCTACAATACAATGACTTGCCTAAATACCCCAACCTGCCTATTTAACTTAGTAAAGCCTTTAAATGTCACTTTAAACTGAATACTAGTGTCTTGAAAAATATCTAGTCAAATATTTTGTACTGTCATCATGGCAAAGATAAAAAAAAACAGTTATTAGAAATGAGTTATTAAAACTATTGTAACAGTCCAAAAATTATTCTCAGATAGGCACTTTCGTCTATCTCACGTAAGATGAATGAGTTATTAAACAATTAATCAATAAATTTTTAAATTACTTTTGTTAAAGTACTAGACAAAGAACTTTACGGGCGTCTAGATGAGGTGGAAAACAAGCAGCACTGGGAGAGCATCGCGCTCCGTTAGGGGATTAAATGCCATATGGTAAAGGCCAACAGCCGCAAGGCCATGAGTAAATAATAACATGTTTTCATTGAGGGAATTGAGCTCTTAATGTGTACACAACCCAATCCCACCCAACAAACATGAACTGAAAGAGGATCTCACAGTCTGACAGGCTACCATTTGGACACAAATTTATGACTTCCACTGAAGTTAACTAGGATTTCACCTGGCATTTGAACTAAGCTAGTAGGACTGCACAATATAATCGCAAAATTATTGCTATTGCGATAATAGTAATGTAATATAAGTATCGCAGACGTGTGATCATTCAATTATTTTCCTTCAGCTTAGTCTCTATTTCAGAGGTCACACAGCGGAATGAATCGCCAACTATTCCGGCATATGTTTTATGCAGCGGATGCCCTTCCAGCTGCAACCCAGTACTGGAAAACGCCTATACACACACATTAACTACTTATTCAATTCACCTATAGCGCATGTCTTTGGACTGTGGGCCAACCAGGAGGAAATGACAACAGCCAATCAGCGTCAGAATATCGGATAGCGATTACAATATGTGTTTTAAAGACTAAGGGCCCTATCATACACCCGGCGCAATAAGGCGCAAGAAGTGCATGGCATGATTTGTTGCTATTTTCAGACCAGCACAACTCTAATTTTCATGTTTTAAGCCATGTTGGTTAAATAGCAAATCCATTTGCAACACTTTGTGGACCCAGTCTAAAAAGGTGGTGTGTTAAGGAGCATTGTTGTCGTGTTTCTATTTAGATGAACTGAAATAGACCGCACCATTGACCAATTAAAAAGCTGCTCTAAGGTCCAGTTTGGAGCGCGTAATTTTGCGCTTATGCAGGACCAAACACTTACACAATACTTAATACACACAGGATGTTCAGCAATACACAAATATCTTTACATATAAAACATTAAAAGATTAAAATGATACAAAAATGATTATTTTCTACATAAATATTAAAACCACTACCTTCATGCCTTCTTCATCTCAGGGGGCTTTTTCAGTTTATTCAAGACAATTTGCATTTGTATAATATTATTATTAGCAGTATTGCTTTTTATTTGCATATTTATATTTGTTTTAATAAAAACAAGTTTAGATTTGTCCACCTGTCAGGTTTTGGAGACGTCTGCATCACCATATGGGGCATAAGAACAGGACACATGTTTGGGTATAACTCAGTGTTTTTGAGCTCACTTCATTATTACTGTTTATTTATTCATTTGCTGGAAATTAGAACTGAATTTAGAAATAGTGTTGAAACAAATCTTTGCGCTTATCAAACTAAATTAAACATGTAGGCTAATGGATGTCTTCAGTGGAGTGCGTACAACACCGCTTCCTTATCCACGAAAGTAAAAGTAAAAGTAAAGAGAAAGTAAAGAGGCTGAATGAAGGAGGATCGTTCTTTATCCTCGTGCTGCAGATCCTCTGTTTAACTGTTTTCTCGCTAGTGAAGCATTCAGTTTTTCCACTTATAAAGTCCGCCATAAATAGCAAATGGGCCATGGCGCGATGCAACTGATTCTTAAAAGGAATGTGAGATGAGACTCTGATTGGTTTCATACATGTCATGCTCAAAACACACTCATAACTCATTAAGAGAATAAGCACAACCCCTCTTTTGCCTGTTTATTTTATATTGTTAAATAAATGAAACACAGGTAATAAAAATAGCTTTTTTCTAGGGAAATGTTATATCACAAGAAATATCGTTATCGCAATACTTAACAATACTACATATTTTCCAGTATCATGCAGCCCTATAATATAGTATGGAGTCAGCCATACATATTATAGGGCTGCATGATACTGGTAAACTGCAGAAATAGAATATTTTAGTTAACTTCAGTGTTACACGGAGCTACACACAAGATTTACCATCAGGTTTAAGTAGTTGCAGCACTAAAACAACAAACTACAGTTTAAATATACAGTATAAATACGTTTATAAGTTTATAATATATAAATAAGCCAAAGCAACACAGAACTCAGTTGTAAAAACAATCATTGTGATTCACAGCCTCTCACGGTGCTATTTTACAACAGCTAAAACATACAGTTGAAATCAGAATTATAAGCCCCCCTGTATATTTTTTCCTCAAATTCTGTTTAACGGAGAGATTTTTTTCAAAAGATTTTTAAACAAGTTTTAATAACTCATTTCTAATAACTGATTTATAGTATCTTTGCCAGTACATATTATTAGACTAGATATTTTTAAAGATATTTAGCTTAAAGTGACATTTAAAGTATTAACTAGATTAATTAGGCAGGTTTGGATAATTAGGCAAGTCCCTGTATAATGATGGTTTGTTCTGTAGACGATCAAATAAAATATTGCTTAAGAGGGCTGATAATATTGACCTTAAAATGTTTTTAAAAAAATTAAAAACTGCTTTTATTCTAGCCAAAATAAAAGAAATAAGACTTTCTCCAGAAGAAAAAATATTATAGGAAAAACTGTGAAAATTTCCTTGCTCAGTTAAACATCATTTGGGAAATATTTAAAAAAAAAAAAGAAATTTTTTACAGGAGGGCTAATAATATAGACTTCAACTGTAGGTCATCCAGCTGGATTTCAGTGTAGAAACTCTCTGTTGTACAGTATAAATGATTCAAATTGAAGTAACTAACCTTTACTACCTTTAAGTGTGAGATTTTTGATGCAATTATGGAAAGAAATATTATAAAAATGTAAAATCAAGAAGATATTGTCTTACCGTGCAAATGGAATGTAGGAAATGCTGTACCTAAAAAAACACACACACACAAAAGCAGTGTTAATACCTAATGCCCCATTAAAAGCTTAGTTTAGATTCAAATACAAACAATCTGAAATAAGACTTATTCCATGAGCATGATTCAAGTTACAGCTTGCTTTTAAAATAAGGAAATTATGTAATAATACTGTAGATGCAGTACACAGCATTGTATATGAACATGCTTTCATAAAAGTATGTTTAAAATATATTTAACAAAGCTAAAATATAACCTAAACATTCAAACAATTAAAAAAATATATGAACCATTATCTTTTTTTTAACCTTTTAAATGTTTTTTATTGAACAATTTGAACAATTTTATTTCTTTAAAGTTTTTGACACTTCTAAAGCATAAAAATACCATAATATGTTTGCAGATGTTTAAGAAACATACTAAGTTAACATTTTTGTTTATCTGGAAAACAATGCTGAAGTCAGATATCCTGCTTGAAAATGTGTGTTACATGCCTGTTACAGCTGTCTTTGTTTTTGTCTTTGTTCGCCCAATGCCAGTTTAATCAATTATATTTCAGCACCCGGTTTGCCTTGGTGGAAAACAGCGTATTTGATTCATTCAGTCAGAAAGGCTCTCAAAGTATGCATCTGCAACCGAAATGCAACCTCCGGTGGACAGTAGCAGATTCCAAAACAAGATGCAGATTCAGAGTTCCTCATGAGGTGGTTATTAATTAGCAAATAGCATAATTATTACAAATGTAAACATTAGGTCAGTTGGCATTTCTGTGTGGAGTTTGCATGTTCTCCCTGCGTTCGCATGGGTTTCTTCCGGGTGCTCCGGTTTCCCCTACAAGTCCAAGGACAAGTACAAGTGAATTGAGTAAGCTAAAATTGTCTGTAATGTATGTGTGTGTGTGTGTGTGTGTGTGTGTGTGTGTGTGTGTGTGTGTGT
>CAIGQZ010000276.1:3939926-3979435 GCA_903798205.1 Danio tinwini
AATAATAATAATAATAATAATAATAATAATAATAATAATAATAATAAAACAATAATAATGAATACTTCAGATTTTTTCTAGCCTCTTTGGTAAAAAAAAGTACATTTAAGAATTCCTGGATATCAACAATATCCAAAATATATTCAAATTAATTTAATGTGCTCCGCTTCTAGTGCTTCACACCTTTTTATTGATCATTTTTTATTTCAGGAATAATGTCCAAGGTTTAGAATAAAAGTTACCTGCAATGTTTTCTTTGTTTAAAACAATACAGTAGTGAAAGATGATTTCTTTTACATCAGATTATACTCCCACTGAAGCAACAGCCGACAGTGGATTCCATTTGGTCTTAAAGCCTTTTTTGATGGATTATTTTGATTATTTATGATGGCATAGCAGTCAAAATAGGACAAATGAGTTCATGTATGGGACAAATTCTGGACCTTTGTCAGTGAGGGGTGGGTTTTCCGAACCCCCCCCCCCCCAGGCTACAGGCCTGAAAAATTACATGTTTTATGCTGATAGTAAACATGTTTTTAATAGAAATTTGGCTGTAAAAGCGCACCTACAGGTGTTTCAGGCGCAGGTCAGACAGCTTTCTCCAGGTCATAATTTATTTTATTTATATTAATTTTCTCTAAAAAATTATTAGACCTGTCCAGTTTCATCTGGAATGCATCCCAGATCACCTTCTGAAGTGGTTAGTGCGATCGGATTTATATTCGATCAGAATAAAATGAATAAAGTGACCAAAACACAGACATGACGGCATAGCTCCTTTTGCTGTGGTGACATCTGACGGCGGAGGACTCCGCTTGCCATTAAAGCCTTCATCAGACAGTTATCTAAAAAAAATAACAATGGCAAAAATAGGGAGAAAGGGAGGACATGTACTGGACAAGTAAATAAATATACAGGACGTCCTGGCTAATCAGCCTTTAACGCGGTCAGATTTTCATCTGTTAGAAAGTAACTTAAGTAACTTCAGCTTTACCCTTTTCTGCAGTCTTTTTGAACATATGGTCAATATTTTGCGATAATGATGCCGCAGCCTGCCTTTTCTGCCACTCTTGCTCTTTTTGACCCATAGCGTTACTCAGTGTGGATGTCGCATCAAAGATTCAAACGTTAAAAAAGCCTTAAATAATCTAGCTCCTGTTTATCTAACCAACCTCTTGTCTCGCTACAATCCAACCCGCTCTTTAAGATCTCAAATCTCAGGGCTTCTTGTAGTACCTAGAATAGCAGAGTCGAGTAAAGGAGGTCGAGCCTTCTCATTTATGGCCCCTAAACTCTGGAATAGCCTTCCTGATAATGTCCGAGGCTCAGACACACTCTCACTCTTCAAAACTAGATTAAAGACCTATCTTTTTAGCAAAGCATACACTCAGTGCATTACATAGCGGTATGATGCTTGATGTGCCCCACACAGGATTTTGCTTCTTGTTTATATACACTATGAACAGCAGCTGCGCTAATTATTCTCCTTATTCTGTATTTCCACCTGGGGGTATTTATCTTGAGGCCCTCAGACTATGCAGTGCCACTGATGCAATCCAAGACCAGCGACGAGACGATCCCAAGGTTTCTGGACCAGGCCGTATCCTGAGCTGCTGCTGTGGTGGTCATGGTGGAGAGCATGAGACTGATTCCTGTGATGCTCCAAGGACAGACGTGTCTTCGCTGAGGTCCAGCTACTGCGCCTAGACTGCAGCTCTGCACAAGACGTTTGGTCATAGGAGAAATGGTCGTGCCCAACTGAGCCTGGTTTCTCTCAAGGTTTTTTAATTCTTCACTTTCGCCAATTGGTGAAGTTTTTTCCTCGCCGCTGTCGCCACTGGCTTGCATGGTTCGGGATCTGTAGAGCTGCGCATAGATGGAATTGCTCTTCAGTGTTTGGACTCTCAGTAGTGATTATTAACCCACACTGAACTGAGCTAAACTGAACTGAACTTAAACACTGAAAACTGAACTGACACTTTTTCAATTCACTATAAACTTCCATGTGAAGCTGCTTTGACACAATCTACATTGTATAAGCGCTATACAAATAAAGATGAATTGAATTGAACGTTACCACTCAGTAGGTTATGTCATGTGACTCGCGTCACATTATTATGGCTTTGAGGCTCCATGGGATTAGAATTAGTGGCCATAGTTATTTAAAATTTCACTTTATTACAATATAAATATATTATTATCATAATTATATAATAAATATATTATATCATATTACATAAAATTAAAAGGACAAATTCTGGACCTTTTGGCCGTGGGGGGTGGTTCGTTTGAACCACCCGAACCCCCCAGTTACGGGCATGTCATCATCTATCTAACGCTCCCCATTTGGCCGCTCTGATCGCAATATTTGTGAAACAGTAAACACTATTGTTTATTTTGTACAATATTTATTAACAGTATATAGATATATTAATGACGATGTCCGAGAAGTGCATTAACAACATTAACATCCAGCGTAACCATATATGGTTTGCCTAGATCGTGTGTGCTGGATTGTGTGTGCCTGAAACGTGTGTGGTTCTGCGGTTCTGCAGCTGGATATTATTGACTATGAGGGTTGGGTTGATGGTATATAACCGTAGTAGAAGACTGGATATATATATATATATATATTATAGTATTTCTAATATTTTGATTATGAATGCTATAGGGCAGTTTACTACGCTGTGGTGACACCTGATAAATAATGGGACTAAGCCAAAGGGAAATGAATGAGTATTTACTTTAATAAAATGATCAACTGCAATTAATACTGCAGTATACTTTAGTTTTTACTACAGTGAACTGTGGTGTTTTGTAGTATAATATACAAAGGTGGATAATAAGTTTCTGCTTCATTTCGTTTTACACTTGAACAACTAAGTGAATGCTTAAGTCTATGTAACTGATTGTATTTCAATTACATTACAACATCGATGTTGTAAAAGGAAGCTTATGAAATTAGTCACATAAACCTTTCACTGGAAGTTCATTGGTAGAGGAAACAACACCAGCTGTGCATATACCCCATAATGTTCAGACGTGGGACATTCAATAGTCATTTGACAGCATGGACGACAGTAAGGATGACAGTATAAACGACAGCATAGATGACGGTAAGGATGACAGAACAGATGACCATAAGGACGACAGCATATACAATGGTAAGGATGACAGTAAAGATGAATAAACAACAATAAGAACAACAGATCAGATCAGATAACAGAATACCTCATAGAATATGACAGTACAAAACAGAGAGAAATCGACAGGATGACAAATTAAGACGACATCAACAGACAACATGTATGTCAACAATGCTGATTTCCTGAACATGCGGGCAATGAGAGTAGACAAAGACAAATGTGAAGTACAAAGCAGAAAGCAGGCATGGGAATTTTGGCACAAATGGAATCCCATAGAAAACAGGCATGGGAATTTTGGCACAAATGGAACCCCATAGAAATCAAGCATGGGAATTTTGGCACAAATGGAACCCCATAGAAATCAAGCATGGGAATTTTGGCACAAATGGAACCCCATAATCTTGAAGTATGTGACTGAAGGAAAGAGAATTTTACAATTAAGCTGAACATCTCTGTTCCAGTCCAGTTGGTGGCGATATAAACCTGTTTTCTGTCCAAAAGTAAACCTCAAGAAGAAGCTGAAACGAAAGTAAAAGCAGAATCTTCAATCCATGTGCAGATTGTTCATCGCTTTAGCTAAAAACATACTACCAACGGATATGTAATGTAATATGTTTCAATGGACATGTACAGAATGAAGATTACAGTGAAAGTTTACAAAAATACAGGAGTTTAATTAATATGGATTAATTTTACCAGGGATTGTATATTTTTCCGCTTTGGATTCATACCACGTGACAAGAAACAAAACGAGTGTTTAAATTGGGATACTTCTATATTGTCTTTTAAGCACACAAGACTGTAAGTTTTATATGATCTATTGCAGTTATTTGGGGGATTCACATATTGTACTTATCATTTTGTAACATGATTTTGACCAGTGTTTTTATGAAATTAAAGAGGTTTTATAGCGGCTAAATGGGTCATTCTACAGAAATGTCCGTTTTTTTCTTTAGATTTTAAGATGAAACTATATGTGATTTGAACAATAGCACCTTTTCAGTCATTATTATTACTAAAATCCAAGCACCACAAAACTGCTCACAGCCATACAGAGAGAAAGTGGTTTATTTTGATGTCAAAAACAGATTTTTCCACTATTATTCAAAATGTAATAATGTATTCATAACAATCAAATATGAAGTAAATGATATAACAAATTGGCGGGGTTGCACACAATTTATTCACGTTATCTCAACACAAATCGATTAGGTTAACAAACTTAAGTGGATTGAACATAAAACAATGAAGTCCCTGCTGAAAAATCCAGCTTAAACCAGCCTAAGATGGTTGGCTGGTTTTAGCTGGTCGATCAGCCTAGTTTTAGAGGGGTTTTGGCCATTTCCAGGCTGGTTTCCAGCCATTTCCATCCTGGTCTTAGCTGGTCAGGCTGGAAAATGACCAGCTTAAACCAGCTAAAACAAGCTGGACAACGCTGGTTTTGGCTGGTCAAGCTGGTTTTGGCTGGTCAACTCCCAGCCTGACCAACTAAGACCAGGCTGGAAATGGCTGAAAACCAGCCTGGAAATGGCTAAAACCAGGCTGGTCGACCAGCTAAAACCAGCCAACCATCTTAAGCTGGTTTAAGCTGGATATTTCAGCAGGGTTGTCTCAAACAAGTTTGCAAATGCATATGATATAATATATAATGAAAGTGGTGGTGCGGTGGCGCAGTGGGTAACAAGGTTACTGGTTCGAGCCTCAGCTGGGTCAGTTGGCATTTCTGTGAGGAGTTTGCGTTTCCTTTGGGTGCTCCGATTTTCCCCACAGTCCAAAGACATTTGGTACAGGTGAATTGGGCAGGCTAAACTGTCCGTAGTGTATGTGTGTGAATGAGAGTGTATGGGTGTTTCCCAATACTGGGTTGCGGCTGGAAAAGCATCCACTGTGTAAAACGTATGCTGGATAAGTTGGCGGTTCATTTCGCTGTGGCAACCCCTGATTAATAAAGGGACTAAGTCGAAAGAAAAATGAATGAATGATCATAAAACAATTATGTTGTCCCCCCAAAAAAATCTACAGTATGTTGATTCTTATTTTAATGAGTAAATGAATGATGAACTTATTTTAAACAAGTAGTTTGAACAAGCAGCAAAATCAATGTAGCTTTTAGTGTAGTGGTCCACTAGAATTGTGTCACTGGTGTTACAGTGTAACAAAAAGCTATTATTTTGGAATAAAAATCGCTCTAGTGACATAACTTGACTTTCTTCTTCCTATTTTCTTAAGATCTATAAAGGAAATCTCATTGTAACTCCACTGACATTTTTCAGTTAGTGGAAATGTATCATATTTACCTCATGATTTCATATGAAAAGCGTCATTAAAGTATTACAGGATTCCAGAATAACCCAAAATGTATGGTTTACAGTACATCCTTGATGGAGAATACACTGTCAATTTAATAACATATTAATAAATAATCATTAAGCATACTTATATATTTTGATATTTCAAGTAAATGTTTGCGAACAAAATGCTTACTGACAACTTTTTTCTGAGTAATTCTTTAAGTATAATACTTTTCACAGTTTTTACTGTAAATAGAATATGGCATGACTGGGAAAAGTAGAATGTCTGAAAATGAAGTATTTTTTGACTAAATATGATGTTAAATCCAGTAAAATTAATTATGCAATGTTAAAAAGTCATTAAGAATGATCTTAATTGCTATCTTAGTAACTTGCAGCTAAAAATGAATGAGAAAAAAATAAAGTAGTATTTTGCTGCCATCTAGTGGCTATAATGGTTTTAAGCAGAAATTAATAGTGAAGAATGTTTAAATACATCTAGTAGCCACAATGGTATAATACATTTTTTTATAAATTCCATAATACACAATCAATTAAACAGAAATAAAATCAAAATTGTCCCCTAGTGGTTGATTAAGAAAAAAATTCTACAGATCACTAGGCCCTTGAGTCCAACATGCCCACCATATTTCTTTCTAATGGGTCATCGTTAACTGTTTAATGGGTGTTCACTGTTGTGACTTCCTTTATTGTTAGGTAATTATATAAAAACTATAATATAAATAGATTAATCTACTGAATTTAGTGGGTATACCAACATTTGATCAGATACCTTGCAGCAAATATTTTTTCAAATGCATTTTTCATAAAATCGATCAGTTTAAAAAAATACTTTATGTGTTATTTTGAGCTAAAACTTTACATACAAACTCTAGAGACATCAGAGATTTATTTTACATCTTGTATAAAAGGGCAAAATTGGTCACCTTTAACTCTTTCCACCCAGTTTATTTATTATCTGAAGTAAATGTGTAAAAATGTAATATAACAATTTTAAAATGATGACAGTAAGTTTGTTTAATTTTACCATATCAAAAAGTCTTTATTTTTCAGTGCTCCACGTGGCAATACTTTTGGTATTCAGTATTTTCTTGAAGAATGTTGTTAATTTTTGTAACACAGTTATCTCCAGATTTTACTGAGTGGCTCATTGTTTTTCCAGGGCAGTCAACTGAGCTGCAGTATGTCAGAGGAGCGAGAAAAAGACTCTTCATTAGAGTCGAGGCCCTCAGAGAAACACAGCCACAGGTGAGACACTACTATTTAGGGTTTTACTCTTCTAACAAACAAATCATGAAGAATTGCATAACTAAAAACATTGAACCTTCCAAATGTTTGATATAAAATACAATGCTGAATAAAATATTCACAATATAAAGGGTTTTATTGAACATTTTAAGAACAAAATAAACAGTTTTCAGTACTTTATCGGGTGGAGATTAAAGGGATAGTTCTCCAAAAACTGAAAAATGTGTTTTAGTTTCTTTTTTTTCCTGTTAAACACAGAAGAAGATACTTTGAAAAATGTTGGAAACCAGTACCCATGAAAGTCAACGATTACAGATTTGTAACATTTTTCCAAATATTTTCTTTTTGTGTTCAACAGAAAAAGGAAACTCATATTGAACTATCCCTTTAGGTAAATTACTCCAAATAAATAAATATAAAAAGAGACTAGAGTCTGATATCAGATGTGTATTATTTTTATGGGGCAAACACTTTTTCACAAAGGGCTATGTGGTTTTAGTGTTTGTTTTCCCTTAATAGTAAAACCGCATGATGTGTTTACTTGTGCTATCATTGACTAATATTTAAATTCGAACCAGCGACCTTCTTGTTGTGAGGTGACAGTGCTAAACACTTAGCCACCGTGCCGCCCCATGTGACAAACATGCAAAAAAAAGTAGTAAGGGGGCAAACACTTTTTCACACCACTGTAAGTAGTAATGTTTCTCACCTTTTTGTGTCCTTAGGAAAGGTTCAGGTTCATATGTGTCCAGCTCTGTGTCTCTGAAGAGTGACCGTTCAAAGGATGGTGACTTACCAAACTTCAGTATGAATACAAAATCACTCAAAAGGTATTTCATGTTTTCAATTGTAACATTGCATTACCAGTAGGGCCAGACAGAATCTATTATAGTATAGTTCCTAGAACTATAGTTTTAATTTTCTGATGTACGTACAGAAGAGTCAAGCTCTAAATAGGAAAATCATCAAACTCTTTTTTTTATATTTTTGATATGCTAATGGTCTAATCCAATTCAATGATCTATGCTAAGCTAAGCTAAACGTCATCCTGCCAGAGACATATAGATTGGCTGTATGAATTTAAACTGTTTAATTTTAGGGGAGTTGTCAAATGAGTCTATTTACCAAAAAAAAAGGGAATGTTTCTACAAATGCTTCTGTTGTCTAGGATTTGGTACAGACAAATAGCTCGTCACTGGAATCTTGTCGTGTTGCTAGTTGTTAGGACATGGTGTCACAGTAACAGTTAAACAGACAGCCACTATGAGGCTTAAATTCACTATAAAAAATACCAAACATAAAAATGGCCTTCCATCTATACTCATATATAGACAAACGTATAAATGTACTGCATTTCATGAGACTGTTTTTTGTGTGTGTGGCATTAGGAAAAGATCAGGTGTGTCCAGCTTTGTGTCTATGAAGAGTGACTGGTCAAAAGATTTCGACACACCAAACTTCAGTGGGAATAAAGTGTCTATCAAAAGGTAATTCATATGTTTTACATTATAGCATCATGCACAATTGAACTTGTGTAATTAGTTCATTTAACTTTACTCAATCTACTTGAATAGTTTTATAACCCAATACCACTGCAACACTACAAATCACAAAATAGATTGAACAGAATTTTATGTTGATTGTCTGCTTTTTATGCCTTCGATCAACAGAATAACATAAATAAAATAGTTTGAATGACTTTATTTTTAATTTCTTTTTTGCATTAACTTGACAAAGGCTAACATAAGTTGTTGTTTTTTTGCAACCTGCCAAATGTAATTATCAGAACTATAATAATTATCTATTTAATTTAATATAATTTAATTTAATTTATTCATTTTCCTTCAGCTTAGTCCCTTATTTATCATGGGTCATCACAGCGGAATGAACCGCCAACTATTCCGGCATATGTTTTACACAGCAGATTTAAATTAATTTCATTTAAATTCATATAATTATTAATTATAAAATGAATTATGTGATGCAGAAATGCCACCAGAATTCATACAAATACTATCAAGAATTGAATGTCAAAAATAAAGTATAACCTCTGTATATCATTTTTAATATGAAAAAAATTACTATGAAAATATGATTGATTTCACTAAACAAGAAGTTAATAATAATCTACTAAGAATTTAGACACAATTTTGTCCGATTTTTGTAGTTCAAAGTAAAGTCACAGTTAAAGACAGTTATTTGCTTCATTTTCTCCATCAACTGAATCTGTGATTTGCCTCCACCTAATGGCAGTTTGCATGTTTTCATGGGTGGGCTGCTCTGAAGGCTTGGAAGTAAACATTTTTTGTGTGTTTATTTTCATTAAACACCCACTGCTATGATTGGATACTGTCATGATCTGCACTACATATGAACTACGTATGTCACCTTTACAAACTACAAATCCCATTATGCCGTTTTACACACACCAGTTGGCGATCAACGCTGATGACACACATGCAGCTGAAGCTTGTGATTGCTGGATTTGGCTAAAGCTGCGGTCACACTAGAGTTTGAGCTTGCGAAACTCTGTCGTACGGCGCTGCGAAAAGGGGCGGGATTAAACAAGATGAATAGACATTTAAAAAAGCCAGCGATTGCTCCATGTATTTCTGTTCACAGAGGTCATGTTTTGATCCTGGATTGGTCTCACGCAGTCAAGTGATGCGATTTCGCAGGTCAGAGTTCACCAAGCTTGAACTTTGCACCGCAGCGAAATGTGAAACTTGACGCATGACCCTGCGTTTCCGGTCTGACGCATTCGCATGCGTATGAATGGAAGTCTATGGGGAGAAAAGCCCAGTGTGACCACAGCTTTAGTCTTTGTTTGTTGTTGTGAGTCTTCTAGCATTTCTTTGTTTTGTATGCCTTGTTTTGGGCCTTAGATTTGTTTATTGTTAGATTCTGTTTTGCCACCTATTTTGACCTTGCCTGATGCCTGTTTTTGACTACGATTTGGATTGCCTGTATGCACCAGCTACTCCTGTATTGACCTTTGTTTGCCTGTACGATTAATCCTATTTAACAAGCACTTGGATCCTTACTTTTGTTGTCCCTCGACTCGCTCCCTCACGTGAAAGATACTGCATAGTAAAATATATTTTGACTTCCCCGTCAATTTGCGGTGGTATAAATTCTGCCTACGATAAAAGAACTAGACTTATCGTAATAATGATGATAGTACCAGCACAGAAACACTCAAAAATATTATGTAATAATTATTGTAAACAAAATCTTGACTAAAAGAATTGCACATCCCCAATGTAGGGTGTTCATATGTATGTCTTCCGGGCTTAAAAAAGTCTAAAAAGCCTTAATTTTCAGTATAAAAAAGGTGCAGGAACCCTGTTTGCATATGGAGCACGAGAATATTGATATTTGTTTTATTCCCCACTTATGCTGTTGATCATACATGCACAAAACACAACTGCAGTGTCTCCATATTTAGTTACTATTTGCAGCATTAAAAAGAAATAAGGTTAAGACTAAAATGGAACTTTTTTTTTGTTTCTGTGTTATTTTTTTGTTTTGTTTTTGTTATTAGGAAAAGATCACATTCACGTGTGTCCAGCTCTTCATCAGAGGATGAACACATGCCAAACCTCAGTGAAGAAACACGCTCATCTCCTAAAAGGCATTTGTTTGTAAAAGTGTTTTAATGAGCCCTTATCATAAAACATTATAGACAAAGATTTTTAGAGTATTGTTTTTCTATTTCCAAATAGATTTCTTCACTATTTTTCCTGGAAATGCTTATTTTCTCTTTCGTTTTAACAGGCCTAAAAATTTAGATTTAATCTTCAAGGTGAGCATTTTAACTATTGAATGAATCAAATATATCTTGACCAAAGTTATATTTAAAATTTGCTTAAATAATCTTTTTTCTGGCTTCAATTATAGGATCTTGAGAACAAAATTAACAATTTTCTGAAAAATGAACTAAAAAAGTTTAAGTTCATATTAGAAAATGAATGCACACAAGACATTGTAAATGATGTTAATGAGAATAAATGCAAAGCAGCAGCTCTTGATCTCACAATCCACTTCCTGAGAGAGATGAAACAAGATGAAACTGCTGCTACTCTAAAAGGTAAGAGTCTCATGATAAAAAATAAATAAAAAATTCAGGTGGCTGGAGGTGGGGGGAGTCATGATTTTATCTTTATCGTGTTTTTTAAGACTTTTTCTTCCTAATGTAAACATTGTAGCCGAAGTGTGTTTTCAAGCATTTACAAAATCATTTAATTTTAGATTTAATGCAAGCATACAAATTTGAACATACTTGCATTCAGTTACAAATATTTCTTATTACTTTTGAGCCATTGAGATGGGCTGGGCAGCATTAATTGTGCTAACAGCCCATACGAATGGCACCAAAGTCACAGCGGGAGCCCCATGCAGCTTTCACATGTGACAAGAACCAAATAATCTGCTTCACATTTTGAATTCATTATATATCTTTCAGTAAAATAATTACCTCAGAGAAATGTGGAACACTCAAACACTGTAGTGCTTTTTAGGTTTTATCCATAAATAAAGCTTGTATCAGAGCTAGAGCAAGGGTTTGTCAGTGGTGGTTATATGGAGAGCGCAGTTGATAATAAGCTAATACATGCAATTAAATGGTGGAGAAAACAGCCAAAGTAATCTAAAAGGAGACTTTTTAAAGTCCCACGGAGGATCTCTGAAAAATGAGAGGAGAAACAACAGTGGGTGACGAGAACCAGGCCTGGACACCTTATGTTTTACTTTTCCTTTCAGTTTGGCCTGTTAGTTTTATTTTCCCATTATAATTAATTAAAAGTTTGTCAGCCTCCTTCTTCCCAATGGCCAGGTGGCCATCAACTTCATTACAGTAGTGCTGAAATCTGGGAGGAAAGAGGAACACGCTGTCAGAGAGCCCTTGCCCCTGAGTGAAGTTCACTGTGCCATTGAGCTGGAGAAGCAAGGTCTGCCACCATTGAAGCTCGGGGCCAGCACTGGAGGAGCTTGCTGGAAGGACAGAACTTGCCAGCGTCCACCTCAACCTGGAGGGTCATCTGCCGTCTGTGAGGGGATGGAAGAGCCAGCCCCTTAAACAGACAAGAAGAGACCTGGTGCTGCCGCTGGGATAGGGAGGAGCACCGGACAGGAGCTTACCACCATCAGAAAAATACAGGGAAGTCGCCGCTGTCTGCCGAGGGCCAAAGCCTGCTGCCGAGGAGGAGCATAGAGCGTGGGGCTCACAGCCAGGTGCCCATGAGCCAAAGTAGTCGTCAAGAGCTCCTTTGACGGCAGTCTAAAGCCTTCCACCGACAGGCGGCCAGTGCTGTTGCCAGGCACCGTGATTGAGGGTCTCCCAGCTGGTTGAGGACCAAGAAGCAGCATGATTGGAGAACTTCTGTCTCCCCAACGTTTCCTATAAAATCCCCCCCACCCCCCGGGAGTATCCGCCGACCTGGAGTGCCCTGGGCCTTGAAGGAGTGATGGGGTATGTAGCGAGTGGGGCGGGGCTGAGAGCCGTGGTAGTAAAGCGAGGCCGGTCATGTAAGTGATAACTAGCAGCACCTGTTTCCCACACCGGTCTCGAGTCCCACGGAGGAACTCTGGATAATAAAAGAAGGAGAGACAGCAATGGAAGACGAGAACCAGCCCTGGACTCTTTATGTTCTCATAGGTACTCTCCATGAGGAGCTGCTGCCTGTTTGTTTTATTTTGTCATTAAAATTATTTAAAAGTTTGTTGGTTCTCCACCTCCTTATTCCCATCAACTTCATTACACTCTCAATTAAAACAAATTTCAATACGAAATTCCCATATAAAATATTAAATGACTTTTACAAACATTTTACAAAAATAAGCACAGTCTTCCTGCCTTGGGTGAAAGAGGTGATATTTGGTGTAACTGCCACTATGACAGAATAAATGTAGAGGAAGCACTTCATCATTTTGCACTGCATGTTGGAGTGTAGGCTAAGGCCAGATAATATGCAATTAATAAAATGTGTGCTCTTACATGATGCAATGATTTTTTTCCAAAAATGTGGATTGAGAAGACATCTTTTTTGTTCCTGTGTCTAGATGTGCTGATCGCCATTCCCAAGTTAAAATGTAACCTGAAGAAGACGTTTCAACATGTGTTTGAAGGAATTGCAAAGCAAGGAGACTCCATCCCTCTGAATAACATCTACACAGATCTCTACATCACTCAGGGTGATAGTGAACAGGTCAACACTGAACATGAGGTCAGACAGATTGAAGTTGCTTCCAGACGTCATGAATCACAAGAGATTCAGATTGAATGCAAACATTTGTTTGAGGCACCTGAACAAGGCAAGCAGATCAGAACTGTTCTGACAAAAGGAGTTGCTGGCATCGGGAAATCAGTCTCAGTGCAAAAGTTTGTTTTGGATTGGGCTGAAGGAAAAGAAAATCAAGATATCAACTTTATATTTCCTCTTCCATTCAGAGAGATGAACTTAGAGTTTAAAGAAAATCTAAGTTTGATGGATCTTATAACTCACTTTTTCCCAGAGACAAAAGGTCTGAACCTTACAAGAAGGAATCAATTCAAAGTCCTGTTCATCCTTGATGGATTGGATGAGTTTCGTCTTGCTTTAAACTTTACTGATAATGAGACTTGTCATGATGTAAATTTACAAGTCTCTCTAGAGGTTCTTCTGACGAACCTCATCAAGGGAAATCTGCTTCCTTCATCTCTCATCTGGATCACCACTAGACCAGCAGCTGCCAGTAAGATTCCTCCTGACTGTATTGACCGGCTGACAGATTTACGAGGATATAATGATACACAAAAGGAGGAGTACTTCAGAAAAAGACTCACAGATGAGATTCAGGCTAAAGAAATCATTGATCATGTTAAAAAATCAAAGAGTCTCTTCATCATGTGCCACATCCCAGTCTTCTGCTGGATCTCAGCCACTGTGCTCCAGAACATTTTAGAGGAGAAAAGGAACAATGACGTGAACGTCAATCAGGCTGGTGTTGCCTCCAAAACACTGCAGAAATCAAATACTGAAGACACTCCCAAGACTCTGACACAGCTGTACACACACTTTCTTCGCTTTCAGATCCAACAGACCAGAAGAAAATATGGTGGAGAAAACACACCAGATGTTTCCTGGGATAAAGACACTATTCTTTCATTGGGGAAACTGGCATTTCATCAACTGGAAAGAAGCAACATGATCTTCTATGACAGAGACCTGGTGGACTGTGGTATTGATGTCTACAAGGCATCAGTTTGCTCAGGCATGTGTACCCAGATTTTTAAGAAGGAAACAGGGATCATTCTAGGTACCATGTACTGCTTTGTTCACTTAAGTGTTCAAGAATTTATTGCAGCTCTTTATGCACATTTAATTCTAGACACCAACAAGAAAAGTGTGTTTGATCAAGACTCTAGAGAACAGGGAAAGCAAAATCAATCCATGATTGAATTGCTCAGGACTACTGTGGACAAGGCGCTTGAGAGTGACAATGGACACCTGGACCTTTTCCTTCGGTTCCTTCTTGGTCTTTCACTCAAGTCCAATCGACGCCTTTTACAAGGTCTTTTGACACAGCAAGATGACATTGACCAGAGCAAAGAGGAAGTAGTGAAGTACATCAAACAGAAGTTTGAAGCTAATATTACTCCAGAGAGATCCATTAATCTGTTCCACTGTCTGAATGAACTAAATGACCAAACTCTAGTGAAAGAGATTCAGACCCACCTTAGCAAAGGAAGCCTCTCGACTGTTGATCTTTCACCTGCCCAGTGGTCTGCTTTGGCCTTTGTGTTGTTGACCTCAGAGGAGAAGTTAGAGGAATTTGAGCTTCAGAAATTCAAGAAATCAGATGAGTGTCTCATTAGACTATTGGTAGTCATCAAGACCTCCAAAAGGGCTCTGTAAGTCAGTTTGTATTTTCAATGTATATTTAAATATAGAGTATAAACTGAATTGTAAATGTTCCTAATCCAATTCTGTGGGGTAATTTATATCATTGTAGGCTTAATTGTTGTAACTTAACATACAGAAGTTGTTCAGCTCTGGCTAAAGTTCTTGAATCAGATACCAGTCTGAAAGAGCTGAACATGAACAACAATAATCTGCAGGATTCAGGAGTAAAGCTGCTCTGCACTGGACTGAAGGATAGAAAATGCGCGTTGGAAATACTGAGGTAAGTTGTGTGACAGTTGAGAATTTCCAAGAGTTTGAGTTCATTCATTAATTAATTTTCCTCCGGCTTAGTCCCTTATTTATCAGGGGTCGCTACAGCGAAATGAACCACCAACTATTCCAGCATATGTTTTACACAGTGGATGCTCTTACACCCACACACAGTCACATTCACACACACACAATCATACATTATGGTCAATTTAGTTCATCCAACTTACTATTAACGCATGTCTTTAGATTGTAGGGGAAACCGGAGCACCCGGAGAAAACCCACGTGAACATTGGGGAGAACATGCAAACTCCACACAGAAATGGCAACTAGTCCAGCAGGGACTCGGACCAGCTACCTTCTTGCTGTGAGACGACAGTGCTAACCACTGAGCCACCGTGCCGCTCCAGAGTTTTGAGTTCAATGCTGTTAATTTGAGCTATTTTAATATCTTCAAAAGGGATCAATTTGAACAGTCTCCACTACCTATCTTCACACTTTCTAAACATATTGTAATTACTGCCACTGTAAAAAATATCCCAGTGGGATTTGATTTTATGGCAGAGATTCATAAAATTAATAACATGAATTTGACCCATTTGTTTCCCAGTCATATTATTATGGGTTGTGCAGTTGTTTAATCACTTGTGTTATATCGAATTATACACATTTTACATATTTTCTTTGTAGACTCTCTAACTGTAGTGTCACAGAAGAAGGTTATAAAGCTCTGGCATCAGCCCTGAGATCAAACCCTTCACACTTGATAGAGCTGGATCTCAGAGGAAATGATCCTGGACAATCAGGAGTGAAGGAGCTCACTGATCTACTACAGGACCCAGAGTGTCAGCTCAAATCACTAAGGTGAGATGTTCTGAATATATGATTTATACAGTCCATAAATCAGAGCATTGATCTGACTCCTTCTTAATCGTCTCTGTCTTCAGGTTTTTGAGTCCCGCTGCAGATCAAGCCTGTCAGTTTGTTGCTGGATTTGTGGGTCAAAACCCATTATTGCTGAAAGAACTGAATCTGAGTGGACTTACGCTAGGAGACACACATGTGAATCAACTCGCTGCTCTACTGCAGGATAAACACTGTCGGATTAACACACTCATGTGAGAATAATGTATTTGAAATTGGGTTGTCAAAAACTTTCGGTGCCAATTTCAAAAACATCTATTTCCACTAACATTTGAGTGCAGTCCTAAACACAGCTGATTGGCTATTGTGTTCATGTGCTCTACAGATATGACTGTGTTTGGTTGTGAAAACCATCGGTTCAACACTCTTCATTTCTCTTCACCAAGTGCAAATGCAGATGCACAAACACTGGAGTATTTCAAAGCTGCGTAGATCAGGTGATCCATTAGCGGTGTACCTATATGTCAGCTTATAGACAGACCAGCTGATTGAAGTGACTTTGAAATGCTCCAGTGTCTGTGTATCTGTGTTTGCACTTGGTGAGCAACAGTGAAAAGTGGTGAAGCGATGACCTTCACAGCCAATCACAGTCATTCTTCTTTGGCTTCATCTTTGGCTATCGGCGAAGGTGGTCGCAAATTTTGTCATCTCCCTCCCATATCTCTCCTGGCTGGCTCTTCTTGCCTTGTCTTATTCTATCTCTAAGGCTCTCCTTGGCCTGCTGTCCAAACAATAAGGAATTATGAATTTGATCAACTGGTCTCTAAATGCAATTGACACCATCTTCTCGACTAGAAGTCTGGGTTCGGGGGAACCCAATTGTCCTGCTGGAACGTTTGCTGCTGGATACATGATGGACATGTAGGATAAGTGGCACATTGTGTGCCTGGCCGCTCTGACCCTGGATGATATTGAAGATATCTATCTATTCTGAACTTTGATAACAGGGTTTCTGTAGGGTTTATGCGGGGGTATAGGCGAATGATAAAAGCGGTCAGTACGGCTTAAAACCCCACTAAGCCGGCCTTCTGGATTGAAACGGTGGTAAGCAGAGTTTTTACTAATCAAACTGTGGTTATAAACCACAAATTGCAAAACATAATAAAGATATTAGCGGCTTTGCAACAAGATTTGGACAGACCTGGAGCTCAGTGACAGACATTAGATATCTGCGAAATTGGCAGATATTTACCCAAATTTGAAAACCTTTTCTTTTTCGGCTTCCCTGTGACACTCCTGCCAGATGACCTTGGCTGGAGACAAACAACTTCCCCCAGAGAACAACATAACAAGCTTTGAATTCCTGCTTCCTGTTCCAAAGACACCTGTTGAGACTCAACAGGCTCACACACACAAGTACACAGCTACAGATAGACAATCACTACCTAACCCCGCATCCCATGCCTTTGTGTGCTTTCACCCGCCGGTGTGGGAAGGCGGGCCTGTGACCAGCACCCCCTGGCTGTAGGACCAGATGGCTGCTGCCTTTATCAGACTATGTTCACATCCTCTGTTCCCATCCCGTGTCTGTGTCTATGTGTTTATTGGCTTGGTTGCTGGGGCTTTTTTTCCCCTTGATCTTACACTCCCCTACTTCAAGGATAGTCTGAGAGGGGCTTTTTTGCCTCCCTCTTCCCTAATGTATCTTATTTCCTCTTTCTTAAAGCTACCTCTCATCTGACCTGTCTTCCCCTGAAATGTGTGATGTTTGTGTATGGTCAGAGGGGTCCAATTTCGCTACATGTAAAAGTGTATGTGACAAATAAAGGCTTTGCATCATCATCACCATCATTATCATTTCTGTTGAGCACGTGAACACAATCACCGATCAGCAATGTTTAAGAATGCACTCAAATGTTAGCAGGAAATAGACATCATTAAAACTTTAATACGGATTGGTACCGAACTCAATACTTTTCACAACCCTAATTTGAAATCTAACATTTATATAATGTCAGTGCACTGCCAGTGTTGTTTATTTTAGTAAATTTGTAAAGAAACTAAAGAATGTTTTCTGTTTTTTTTTTTCCTTCAGTCTGAATAATAACAGTATTTTGGCAGAAGGTTGTGCCGCTCTGACCTCAGCATTTAATTCCAACCCTTCAAGCCTGAAAGAGCTGAATCTGAGTGGAAATAAGCTAGGAAACACAGGAATATTGAAGATCTGTTGTCTGTTGGAAAATACACAATGCAGATTGGAGAAACTAGAGTGTGTATTTATTTGCCTATTTTTATATTTGAAAAAAATAATAAATAATCTGATTATAAAAAATTCTCATTTCATTCTCATTTCAAATATTATATTACACACTGTATTAAATACTGTGATTAAATCAATGTTTTTCTTTTGGGTGGAGGGGTAGCTTTATATTATAGTATTTCACCAATATGTGTATCATTTAATGTAGATAAGCGGTGTTATGTGTAAAAATTAATAGTAGCCATATTTGTAGTCTTTCAGACTGCAGTGTGACCGAAGAAGGTTATAAAGCTCTGGCTTCAGCTCTGAGATCAAACCCTTCACACCTGACAGAGCTGGATCTCAGAGGAAATGATCCTGGACAATCAGGAGTGAAGGAGCTCAGAAATTTACTACAGGACCCAGACTGTCAGCTCAACACACTAAGGTAAGACCTTTTATATTGATCAGTATTTATCAGAATATTAATATTAATGCAAAAACCTTGTGAAACAATAATTTTTAGCATCAGAAGTGTGAATGACCAGTTGCTGTTACTGCTACGATAAACTATCACCTAGTGTTGTCATGATAAACGGTTTCAGGGTAAACCATGATACATTTTCTGACAGTAAGGTTATTTGTTTTGAATACCATGATTGATTATCGTGATTTTGAAAACATTGCAACATGAGATAAAAGGTCTTTTTTCCATGTTAAAAGTTTTCATTCAAACCATCTATGACTGTTACGATCCCCGGCGATCTAGCATTTGCAGATCGCTGGAGAACTAAACATCCGCCACTATATGAAATACAACTCCCAGAAGTTTTTGCACTCACACACCAATTCCTGATCCCCCTGATTACTTACACACAGTTGGAAGCTCATGATGAACTTATTACCGGGATTGTAAATGCATCTCACTCACGCACACTTTGCTGAGTCTTGTGATCTGTAAGAGAGTATTAACGAAGCGTTATCCTAGTTTTTGCCTTTCATGGTTTTGACCTTTGCTTTGTTTATTGTTTATGTTGTTTTGCCACCTGTCCCAACCATTCGCCTGTTTTTTTGACTACGCTTTGGATTACCTGCATGCTCCTTTCTTTTCCTGTTTTGACCTTTGCCCGCCTGACTATTCTGCATGTGGATCTTCACCTCTGTCCCCGACTACCATGACAGCGAAGCATGATATTTTAGAAATGCTGGCAAAACAACAGCATAAACTACTATGACAATGTTCACCTCAGGTACTGATTATGTGCTTCATTCAATGTTAAATGCAATCAAAATGTGAGTTTAAATATAATTTTACATGGCATTTATTGCCATACTACTGAAAGCAGCAACAGAAAGTTCACCTCAGGTCTCGAAAATAAAATAACTAGCAGACGGTTTGAAGAGGAAAGTCTGAACTGTGATTCAGGGAAAACCAACAACATCTGTAGTCTATTAACTGATGGACTCCTGCTTGATCTTCTCTGTCTGTAGATTTTTGAGTCCTGCTGCAGATCAAGCCTGTCAGTTTGTGGTTGGAGTTATGGGTCAAAATCCGTTACTTGGTAATGAACTGAATCTGACTGGACAAAAGCTAAGAGACACACGAGTGAATCAACTGGCTGCTCTACTGCAGGATAAACACTGTAGGATCAACACACTCATGTGAGTATTTCACATTTAAAGTGTTACAGTAATTTTAATAGAAATTACTGATAACATTTTATTATATAAGTCAGGGTATTTTTTTCAGTAACAAAAAGAGCACTGTATTAAAATTATGCAGGCATTTAAAACACAAGACAATAATTATTTCAGATATGAGAACATAGTTTCTTTAGAAGCTTAGAAAACTAATAATTATTTCACATACACTACCTGACAAAAGTCTTGTCATCGATCCCAGTTGTAAGAGCAACAAATAATAACTCGACTTCTAGTTGATCATTAGGCAAAGTGGCAGAAGGTCGATTTTTCTGATGAATCATTTGTTGAACTGCATCCCAATCATCACAAATACTGCAGAAGACCTATTGGAACCTGCATGGACCCAAGATTCTCATAGAAATCAATCAAGTTTGGTGAAGGAAAAATCATGGTTTGGGGTTACATTCAGTATGGGAGCATGCGAGAGATCTGCAGAGTGGATGGCAACATCAACAGCCTGAGGTATCAAGACATTTGTGCTGCTCATTACATTACAAACCACAGCAGAAGGTAAATTCTTCAGCAGGATAGCGCTCCTTCTCATACTTCAGCCTCCACATTAAAGTTCCCAAAAGCAAAGAAGGTCAAGGTGCTCCAGAATTGGCCAGCCCAGTCACCAGACATGAACATTATTTAGCATGTCTGGGGTAAGATTAAGGAGAAGGCATTAAAGATGAATCCAATAAATCTTGAGAAATGCTGGGAGTTCTGCAAGTCTTTGCCATTCCAGATGACTTTATTAATAAGTGATTTGAGTCATTGCAGAGATGTATGGATGCAGTCCTCCAAGCTCATGGGAGTCATACACAATATTAACTCTTTTCCCACTGCTGCATGACTTTATATTCTATACTGGACATTATTTCTGTTAAGTGACATGATTTTTTTTCTAAGCAAAGTCAGACCTTACTGCCCTAATTAAATAATTTAAAATCAAGGCATGATCATATTTTATTTTGGTAAAATAAGCATAATCTAGAGGCATTTGCCTTTCATATAAGCCACTTCTGAGTCAAGTTATTATTTGTTCTTCAAAACTTGGATAGGCTACAAGACTTTTGTCAGGTATGATGTGACATTGTACTGATCCAAAGATGGAAATTTGACTTGCACAAAACTGGAATGTCGCATAAAACATTTGCGAATAAAAGCATCAAAAAGCACAACATTTTTGACTTCCTGACAAATTTGCGCCAAATATCAAAAAGTAAAATGGAGATTGCTTTGGTAGGAAAACCCACGGTGGGCCTTTTTTCTTATTTAATAATTGACTTGAGCCTTAGAAAACATAAGAAATAGGCATAGTAGCGCAGACACTCAAGACAGTTCTGGAGGTTATAATACTGAACATCTCATCACACCCATTTCTGTTATTACATGATGTGTTAAAGGAAAATCAAATGATTTTTTTAATGCCCATGCTGGAATTTATTCTGTAAATGTATTTCTATCATAATGTATGCACATTTTATTTTATCAGATAAAAAGTTTATCCTACTCAGTTGTGGAAATGTTTTTTTATGCGCATTTTCAAAATGTATTCACACCTTGACATTTCCTTGGTTGCTGTTTATTCAAACTACTTATTTAAAATGAGCTGTAACAACACAATTCTTGAGATTTTGGCAGACGACTTAATTGTTTTAAGTTTGATCCACCTAAATTAAAAGTTAGTTAACTTAAAGAGCCTCTATTATGCATTAAAAAAGGTCATATTTTGGGGGTCTCCAACTACATGCTGATATGCATGCAAGGTCAAAAAACACTTTCATGGTCTTATAATATGCATTTATTTGTATCTAATTATCCCAGTGACTCCCATATGATTTGTTCAGCGATTCATTTGTTCCCAAACCCCATTCTCAGCGTGATGGTAATCTGCGCTGATGGGTCCAATGACCCAGTCTGTTGTGACTGGTTAAATGCGTTCAGCGCAAGACAGAGAGAAATGCCCACCACGGCTTATCAACAATTTTGAAGTAGTCAGAGTGCAGAGTGTATGTGTGAGCTTACCTGCCAACACTCCCGTTTTTCCCGGGACTCTCCCGTATTTCAGACCCATCTCTCACCAACTTCCCTTTTTGTTATTTCCCCTGGAAAACTACCGTAAACTACCCCCCCCAGCCCCCTTCATAGGCACCCCAAAATAACACTAACTTTCCCTCACACTTCAGAGCACATCGTCTTCGCGACATGATTCAACCGGGATCTGCTATCGTCTTTATCTTCCTCTTTTTCTTGCTACAGTGTTTGTGGGCGGGGCCGCAGGGTTCAATTTTCCTGGCTTTGTGTGTGCAACAAATGGGCGGGGCTTAAGTTCTGTATCAACGTCACGCCGGCAAGACTCGTTATCGAGACGATTCATTTGAAGCACTATGAGTTGACTCTTTTATAGATGAATCAATAGTTTTATTGAACTTTTAAACTTTTTATTTAAAAGTTTTAAACACGGCGCCCTTTTAGATTTAAGCCTTAGCTGGATATTTCACTTCACTTAGAGCTGTTATCCACTGCATTGAAGGTCATTTTTGCAAAAACCCATAATAGAGGCTCTTTAATTCTTTTATGTGTGGAACCCAGCATTTTTACAGAGTAGCTTATGATAGACTACATATTCACTGTAGCAATCTAAGTCATTGTTTTCTCTCTTTCTCTCTGTCTGTCTTCAGTCTGTGGGCATGCAATATTACAGAAAAACAGTCTATCACCCTGACTTCAGCTCTAAAATCAAACCCATCACACCTGAGAGAGTTGGACCTCGGCGTGAATAAAATAAACAAAGGAGTGAATCACTTATGTAACTTAATAAAGGATCCGCACTGTGAACTGGAGAAGCTGAGGTAAGAAAACACTTTCAAATAGAAGAATAAAAATGATTAATTTCAACATCTTTCAGTTTCAATTTATCCATTTTGCCAAATAAAAGTACACTTGATGATAAACTCGACCTTCATACCTCTTTAAAAGGGGTTATTTGCAAAATCTTTACTATTATTAACACAAAACAGTCCCCTTCTTTTTTCAGGCTTTTTGGGAGGAGGAACTGAATTTAACGATTGAAGAAAATATCTTGGATCTTATTCTTGGATGAATACATTCATCATCAATAAACGCTAGGCATACTCTTATTCATTTCAAAGTCGTGCACAGAATATTCTGGTCTAGAACTAAACTGAGCAAAAATTTCCCTGATCTTGACCCAACTTGCCTTCGCTGTACAACTGAACCAGCCACACTGTTACAGATTTTCTGGTCTTGTTTGAAATTCTGATTTTTGGGAGAAGTCTTCAGGTGTTTTTCTGCTGTTTTTTTCATTATCAATAGGCCCAAACCCCTTAACAGCACTGAATCCTGATAGAACACCAAAAATTAATTTTATACAAGCTGATAGTGTAGCCTTTGCAACTTTACTGCCTAGACGAGATGACTTATTCTTATGAATGGAAAGTCAGCAGTTCCCCCTTCTTATCAGCAATGGGTTTTTGATTTCTCACATGCTCTTAGAATGGAAAAGATTCGGTTTGCAATAAAACAAAAGCCAGAACAGATCCAATAAGTCTGGAGCTACCCCTATAAGGGAGACAACGACATCTTAAATGCTTTTTTTCTTTCTTTTCTTTGTATTATTTATTTATTCTTTTGTTTGTTTTTTTAATTCTTATTTTTATGTTATCTTATGTGTGTATATTTTTGTGTATATGTGGCATTTTACCTTATACTTATTTAGTGTATAATTATGTTTTCCTAATCATTTCTTGTTTGGTGAATTGTATCAGTGCATATGAAGAGAAAAGAAGATATTTAGAAAAATGTTAGAAACCTGTAACTACTGACCTTCCACAGTGGAAAAACTGTTTTGAAATATGTTGGACTTGCATTGAAAACCGTTGACTTGCATTTAAACGATTGACTTGCATTTAAACGATTGACTTGCATTGAAAACTATTGACTTCCATTGAAAACTATTAACTTCCACTGAAGTGAATTGTATCAGTGCATATGAAGAGAAAAGAAGATATTTTGAAAAATGTTAGAAACCTGTAACCATTGACTTCCACAGTGAGAAAACGTTTGGAAAATGTTGGACTTCCATTGAAAGCCATTGACTTCCACAGTGGGAAAACAGAAAAATATTTAGAAAAATGTTAGAAACCTGTAACTACTGACCTTCCACAGTGGGAAAACTGTTTTGAAACATGTTGGACTTGCATTGAAAACCGTTGACTTGCATTGAAAACCGTTGACTTGCGTTTAAACGATTGACTTGCATTGAAAACTATTGACTTCCATTGAAAACCATTAACTTCCACTGGAAAAACATTGACTTCCACAGTGGGAAAACAGGAAAAATATGTTGAAAAATGTTAGAAACCTGTTACCATTGAGCTTCTACAATGGGACAAGCAGGCACACAACATCATAGGACGTTAATATTAGGTTAGATTTAGGTCATGACGTCAGGTGACCAAAATTCAATGTCTAGTCAGCGTCTAAGGACAATTATTTTGACGTCCAATAACAACATCAAATTACATTGATATTTGATTGATTTTAGGTTGTGTTGAAAAGCGACAGAAATCCAATATCTGAAAGATGTCATAGTGTTAACGTCCACACACAGCGTCAAGGTGTAACATGATTAGACGTTGATATTTGGTTTATTTTAGGTTGATTTTAGGTTGGACGTTGGACATTGATGTCAGCCTGACATTGGGTTCTGATGTCAACCCGATTTTCATTTCCAAACAAAATCCAACGTCTCCACGACATTGGGGTATGTTGGGGTACAACGTCAATAGGACGTCATGTTGACTTCCTGTGCCAGCAGGGATTGATTTCCACAGTGGAAAACAGTTACAGTAAATGTCAGTGGTTTTCAATGGAAGTCCAACATTTTTCAAAATATCTTTTGTGTTTAACAGAAAAAAAGAAACTCAAATTGTTTAATTTTGGTGTGTCAGACGACTTAATAGGTGTTTGTGAAGTTTAGCTTTCTCACTTTTTGGAGCACACTAGCTTATAGATATCTTTAAAACTAACAATACTCCAACTAACATCAACTTTATTTTAATTTCACAGGACCTTTACAATCTCTTTGCCTCTGTTGATTATAGAATAAAGAGTTGTTTTCTGTTGTCTTATTTTCTACTCACTCTCTCTTTCTAGGTTAAGAAGCTGTGAAATCACAGAAGGCTGTTCTGCTGTGACTTCAGCTCTGAAATCCAACCCATCACACCTAAGAGAGCTGGACATGGGTCGGAATCCACTAGGAGACCTTGGAGTAAAAAACCTCAGTGATTTACTAATGAACCCACAATGCAAACTGGAGAAATTATAGTTAGTATCATTATACTAATAGATGTTCCAGTGGGATTAAAGATTGCACTGTTATCTGTAAATTACACAGTTTTTAACTGTAATATGAACTGTATTTTACTGTAGGGCAGTTATGCAGTATGTTACTGTATTTCAGAGTTGCATTGTGAGAATTACTGTATATTTTACAGTAATGATATACAATACTGTAAATACATAAACAGCTAGATAAATGGTGCTGTAAAAATAAATACGGTATTTTTACTCAAATGGATTTACAGTAAGTTACTGACCAACTGCTGCCAGTAACTTACTGTAGACTCTGCAGGAAATGGTTAACTGTGTACTGTTTAGTTTGTGTTAACCGGACCAAAGCTAAATTTGTCAGCATAGGCTCATTCTGAAAACGTAGTTTTCTACACATTTCTGGAGATCACGAATGATGTAGTCAGAAATATGTATGGCTGCATTTCGTCGTTAAAACAAACAATTCGGGCGGTATGAGGCCTTTTCTTTCACGCTTACCAGCTGACCGTTTACCTCCATATTGACGGCTTTTCCATTGTTACCAGTTTGTCAAGAAGCTTGCTGCGTACATCGGTGGATTTGTGATTTGGAGCAGAGTTGACTGCTATGACGGGGTTAGTCCAGTGAAGAACAGTTCCAGAAAGCAGGTAAAACAAAAAAAGTAAATAACAGGGTGAGAATGTGGTAAAATCTGGAAACATGGTAAAAATCAGACGAGGGCTTTTCTTTATCTGGATTGCCTTTGAAAACACTGTCGGTTGGGTTTAGGAAAGGAGAAGGATGGGTCAGTCGATCAGTCAGTCAGTCGATTTACGAGAGAACAGCAGGCGTGAATGGCACTCACAAGAAAAATTTGAGATCTCAAAAAGCGTACACAGCGCCCTCTGGTGGATTTGCGAAAACAAAAACTGCAAAAAACGTAGCTCCTGGGACGTATTTGGTGCTCTCCAGAAATGTATACAGGGGTACATAATCAGAATGAGCCTGGGTTAAATTTTGTATACTGGAGCTTAGCATCAGTTGGTCTTCGTCATTGGCCACAATAATAAAATAATCTATTTCTAACTAGTAAATAACTTAAATTTACTGTGTTTGACTGATTGTGTGCTTACTGTAACTCTTTAACAAGTGGATCGTCATAGATCTTGGTTAATGTGTTTTCTTTTTCTGTCTTTAGTTTGTGTCATTGCAGTATTACAGAGAATCAGTGTTTTATCCTGACTTCAGCTCTGAAATCAAACCCATCACAGCTGAGAGAGCTGAACCTCAATGGGAACAAAATAAAAAACACAGGAGTGAATTATTTATGTGACGTACTGAAGGATTCACGCTGTAAACTGGAGAGACTGAGGTGAGAATCATTCACATACATGAATCAAAATGATTAAAACACCTTTGACCCTCAAATGATGTTCTATTTTTCTGTTTTACTTGGTAAAAAATACTAGTTAAATTAATCTTTTATTTACTGACTTTTTACTTTCTTATTTAGTATCATGAATTCTACAAAGTTTCTCCTATAACTCTGTGGTTAGTTGTTTTTGGAAAATCTAAACAGATGTTTCAATATAATGTTAACGTATACTTTCTATGTGAATTTGTGTTTTAAGATTTTACTGCATATGTCACATCCATAATGCTGGAATTGCTCACACCAAATATCCAAATATGTTGAGCCTCTAACAGTGTTTGCATTTATGTGTCAGCAGATGTTTTTATCTGAAGCCATTGCATGTGTGTCAGTGGCATACCTTTTTATTTATTTGTTCTGTTAGATTGAGTTAGAGTGACTCTCCAATGTATAAGATTGCTCTAATGCATAAAAAAAAGATCTTTCAAAAAAAGAAGAAGAGTATATTGAATGCAGTGCATCACAGTTCTTCATCAGCGGTGTTAAAACATTGTATTTCAAGAATCTGAACCATGCCCGACCGCTTTTCCCGGTTTGTTTGACAAGTGTGAGTGCTCTGAATCGGGCCCAGGTGCAGATCAGTAGGCCAGCCCTGGCCCGGTCGGAAGAGGTGCGTCAGTGTATGTGTGTGTGTGTGTGTGTGTGTGTGTGTGGAAGCACAAACTTTCACATCAGTTTCTGTGGGCGATTTGGTTGCACCTTTTCAGTCCGTGTTTTCAAGCAGACGTAAGAGACACATTACCGTTCACATGTAGCAGCTAAAAGGTGTCTCTTTTGTCCTTTTTGCCTTTAAATCAAACCACTGGGGGAGGGTTAGTGGCTTTGGTATTGGCTTTATCTGCACTGAAAAAAAGCTTTTCTTACTTAGAGTTTTTTTGTCTTGTTTCAAGTCCAAATATCTCAAAAATAGCAAAAAAAAAATTGCTGTCTTGTTATAAGAAATAATATGCCAAAAATGAAGCGGGTTTTTTCCTTTAAAAAGGCTAAGTAAATCTACTGATAGGGTAAACTAAATAATCTTGTTTTTTGTTTTGACATAAGATTGTTTTACTTGTTGTAAGGAAAAAAAATAATTTTGACATAATGTCTAAAAAACAATACAATATGTTTTGCTTGTCTAGAAAGGGCTTTTTGATTTAAAAACTTTTACTCGAAACAAGAAAAAAAAGGTAATAAAAGCATTTTCTGCAGTGGTCTTTTAATGTAATTATGCAAAAAATAGTACAGTTTTCATTATTTACCCAAAAAAAGAAAATAAGTTAATCATTGTTTATAAATAAGTTACTTCATGCATTAAAATTATAACAGATTTTTTCCCGATCAACTCCTAGACATTATATCCTATATTAATTACAATTTTATTCCACTGTTTATAAAGAATAAAACATGCTTTAAATAATTGTTCTTAAATGTTAATCTACTTTAATAACAAGGCAATGTGATGCGACTGAAAAAAACCCAAAGACCAGCAGTCAATCGTGCACTGTAAAAAATATCATGTTTATATTTTTCCCCATTCATTTCTGCTTTTGAATTGCAATATGGGACTTTAATCTTTCCTCTGAATTTTATGAACATTTCTAATAGTTTGCAGTGCTATATTAGCTGGGTTGGTGTTGTGTATTACACTACAAAAACCTTGTCATAAACTGCCAGTACATTTTCTGTTATTTTACAGATTTATTTCTCTAGATATTATTTTTTATACATTATATTATTTTAAATGACTGAAATGTCAATAAAAGTCACTTTGTTAAACTGTAGAGTGGAATTTCCAATATCAAAAGTCGACAGAGCAGAGATCAAGGACCCATAAAGCTGTTTCAGGGCCCTGAAAAGCTGCTTCCCACAATGCAGAATGACAAGTTTTTTAAACTCCCTCAAATCACTTGGTTTTCACTTGAAACTAGTTAAAACATGTCTAAAACTGCATATTAGTCTGAGTCATTTGATTTTGAGTATCTGCCGATACTGAAACCCGATCCATTACTTCTATAATACATAAAAAAGAACAAAGAAGAGCGAAGAAATAGATCCTGGACGTTCCTTATTTTTTTGTTTTTTCACCTTATTTTAACATTCAACAACTCTAACAGAGCACTTCTGTGAGGTAGCTTGAACAATCAAGTAATAAATAACATCAATTCTTCACTTTTGGACTTTAATGCAACAGTAAATATAAAACAATCTACTATAAAACAAACAGCACCTCAACCTTAAATACCCGGCTGGCAATCCCAAGTTTACACATCTCACAGTTTGCTTTGGCAATGCTGTCGTCATCAACTTCATAATACCTCCAGACCGCAGACATACTCGTGCTTTCCGCTTCAAGCTGCTTCCGCCTACTTTGTTGCAGAGATGCTATTGCAGGGGTGTCAAACTCAGTTCCTGGAGGGCCGCAGCCCTGAACAGTTTAGTTCCAGCCCTGCTTCAACACACCTATTTGTTGGTATCAAACAAGACTAAAGCACTCAATTAGTACAATCAGGTGTGTTCAATTAGGGTTGGAACTAAAATGTGCATGGCTGCGGCCCTCCAGGAACTGAGTTTGACACCCCTGTGCTATTGGTTAAATGCCAGCAAAATGATGTCATGCCGCATGTGCTGTTGTTTCTGTGTGAAGTCTAAGAAAGAGGCCTAACTCTGTGCCACCGCATAACTATAGATGTGTGAGCAAATAATGAGCATATGTAAATATATATAAATATACATATATGTATATTCAAATGCTGATTGGGAGGTAACGTCCGATTCCAATCGAGTCTGAAACCGCGTGATCAGGCCTGATTTCCGATCACGTGATCGGATCTGGACATCCCTACTGCATATAATTCATTCATTCATTCATTTTCTTTTCGGCTTAGGCCTTTTATTAATCTGGGGTCGCCACAGCGGAATGAACCGCCAACTTATCCAGCATATGTTTTACATAGTGGATGCACTTCCAGCTACAACTTAGTACTGGGAATCACCCATACATTCTCATTCACACACATACACTATGGACAGTTTAGCTTACCAAATACACTTATACCACGTTTTCTGGACTTGTGGGGGAAAACCGGAGCACCCAGTGGAAACCCATGCCAACACAGGGAGAACATGCAAACTTCTCACAGAAACGCCAACTGACCCAGCCGAGGCTCGAACCAACGACCTTCTTGCTGCACGGCGAACGTGACAATAATTCGATCACACATGTAGGCAGCATATGCTCTGTGAGCCTGTGAATCTTCAAGAAATGAGTTTGACTGCTGAATAACATCAGTGTAGAAATGATTTCTTTCTTTCTGTCTGTTTCTCTCTCTCTCTAGACTACATGAATGTGGCATTAAAAGTGTTTCATCTTTAACTCAGTGTTTGATAAACACGAAAGCCCTGGACTTTTTAAAGGAGCTCGATCTGAGCAAAAACAGCATAGCAGACTCAGAGCAGCAGCGTCTCACTGATGTGACAAAGGACTCAAACTGTGAACTGAGGTGAGCAAACAACACTTTGATTTCATATTAATCCTGAGTACCTAAAAAGTAGCACTGTGTCCATCCTTTGTCTAAAAAGTAATTCATTCTTTGATGTGCATAAGAGACTGCTTTCCGGAGGGAATTTCAATACAGGCTCATTGTTGATATGTACCCCTGCCTCAGTGGTGTAGTCCTAAAAAAAATGTGGTGTACTATTACCCACCCAACACAAATTTTAAAAGTATGCAAAGAAACATATATACATTTATTTTTTAACATAAGTTACCTGTAACTATTAAAAGAAAAAACTAATCAATCAAGCCTTTATTTGTCACATATACCTCCATGTATTCACATACACTGACATATAGTGAAATTGGACCCCCCCGACCATACACAAACATCACATTTCAGGGAGAGACAGGTCAACGGGAGGTAGCATTTAGAAAAAAAGGAAGCAAGATACGTAAGGAAAGATAGGCAAAAAAAAAAAAAAACTCCCTCTCACCCTGCTCTTAAATTAGGGCAGAGTGTGACCAGGGAATTAAAAAAGCCTTGGCAGTAGCACATAAACACATAGACAAGACAAAACATCGCAACAGGGAATTGGAACAGGGGATGTGGATATAGTCCAGTAAGGGCGGGCAGCCATCCGTCCTGCAGCTGTAAGAAGCGCTGGTCACAGACCCGCCTACCCCCTCCAGTGGGTGAAAGCACACGAAGGCGTTGGATAAGGGCTCGGTAATGAAAGTCTTATCTGTAGCTGTGTATGTGTGTGTGTGTAAGCCTGTAGAGTCCAACAGGTGTCCTTGACAGGGAGCAGGAATTTCAGAGCGTCTCCGTATCTTGCTATCCGGGAGAAGTTGTTTTTCTCCAGCCGAGGCCGTCTGGCTGGGAAAACACTGGGAGCCGAAAGAGAAGAAAGTATTTCAAATTTAGGTCAATATCTGCCAATTTTACAGATATTTAATGTCCGTCACTGGTCTCCAGTCCTGGCCAAATCTTGTTGCAAAGCCACTAATTTCACCCCGATGTTTTCAAATTTGCGGTCTAATACAGCAGTCTGATTAGCAGCATACCTGCCCATTATAGTTTCAATCAAGCCGGCCAGCTTGGTGGGGTTTTGAGCAGCACTGACCGCTTTTATCAATTGTCGATACCCCAGGGCCCCGCATAAGCCCATCAGCAGAAACCCTGTTATCAAAGTTCCGAATAGGTAGATATCTTCAATGTCCTCCAGGGACAGAGCAGCCAGGCACACGACACGCCACTTCTCCCACCCGTCCATCACGTATCCAGCTGCAAACGTCCCGGCAGGACAAGTGGGCTCTCCCGAGCCCAAACTTCTCGTTGAGAAGATGGTGTCAATCGCGTTCAGAGACCAGTTGATCAAATCCATAATTCCTTATTCGTTTCGATAGCAGGGCACAGAGAGCCTCAGAGATAGAATAAGACGAGACAAGAAGAGCCAGCCAGGGAAGATAAGTGACGGAAAGGGAAAAAGTGCGACCGCCTTCGTCGAGAGCCAAAGAAAAATACTAAGGATGTTAATGGTTACAGGTGTCCAGTTTCTTCAAAATATATTTTTTTGTGTTAAACAAAATAAAAAAAAATGACAAACCGGTTCGGAACAAGTAAAGGTTGAGTAAAGGATGATGATTTTACTTTTTTTGAATGAACTATCCATTAAAAAAGAAAAAATATTTAAACAAATTGGTTTATTTTAAAGCGAGATGCTAATAGCCTAATCCTATTTAATGATTTATGCTAGCTAAAATAAAATAAAAAGTTTTTTTCTTCAAAAACTCAAATACTAGCCTATACTCAAGTATTTATTCCATGTTTTAAATAGATCTACCACTTTTTCAAAATGGCATAAATATAAACATGTTAAAAAATGTACAGGCTCATTTACATATTTCACTATAACAATATAAGTCATAAAAGTAAATAATTTTTAACAAAGATACAACACAATATTTCACTCTGATATGCAGTTAAAATGAGGACATTCACTGAGTGGTCCTGTCACTGTTTAATCCTGTGCATGAATGTATGATATATAATGCCACATGCACTGTAATGTGTTTTATAATCATAGTTAATTGATAATAAATGTTTGTTAAGAGTTGCATTTTTGTTGGAGGAACAGCTGTGATGATGAGGGGAGCGCCGAGGAAACAGTAGATGGGGAAACCCGATTGGTACATGTGATACAAGGGTTTCTATAGCAAAGAACTGCAAATATGCAGATATTATAACAATCTAGAGATAAACACACCTTCTGCTCTCACTCTGCAAAGCTGTGGTTTGCTGATTAAAACGAGTTGAAAACGGAGGAGTGGAAGTCTGCCGCCGTTTTCATATCAAATTTAAAGGGGACTGAGGTGATCATTTAGTAGTGTACAGTTCATGAGGAAATCGCAAAACATTTAGAGGCACTTAATAGAAATATAGGGGGCTAAAGCAATGCCCATGCTTTTTAAAAATAATTTTACCTCAGTGTTTCAGCGAGACATCATTTAGTTGACTTGTCGTCGTTATCGAAAAACGACCCGAAATTTTCCCCCAGCTGCTGCGGTCGTCAGGGGGCGGGGAATGGCGCAAATTAAACAAAAATGCACTGATTGCAACAAATAAGATGCAAATAAAAAAAACATTTGGTATACAGTTAAAGGGGACGGGAATACACGTAAATTAGGGAAGTCTAATCAGAAAAACAAGCGAGTATACCGAGGGTATACGCAATTATTGATCCTTAGAAGTCGTAATACCCAAACAGCTCATGGAAAAAAGTAGACATACTGAGTATACGTGCGTATAGCCCCGACTACACCACTGCCCTGCCTACATTTCTGCAGTGCATGAATTATGTAGCCAGAGGTATGTATGGCTGCATTTCGTCTTTAAAATGAACGATGTTGCCAGCGGCTTCTGTTTCTTTTCGTGCTACCAGCTGACCGCTTACCTTCATGTGGATGGCTTTTCCACTGTTACTAGTTTGTCCTGCGGCTCGCCATGTACATCAGAGGATTTAAACTGCAGAGAGGAGTTGATCGCAACGACGGGGTTCTGGTGAAGTCTGGCGAAAAACGGTTAATAACAAGTAAATAACAGGGTGAGAATGGGGTAAAATCTAAAAACGAGGTAAAAATCAGGCTACCGCCTAGAATTTGCCAAAAGGAATCTTCCAGCAGGACAATGACCCAAAGCACACCACCAAAATATCAATGGAGTGGCTTCACAACAACTCGGTGGATGTCATTGAGTGGCCCAGCCAGAGCCCAGACCTAAATCCTGGTGAACATCTCTGGAGAGATCTGTAAATGGCTATACACCGTCGCTTCCCATCCAACCTGAGAGAGCTTGAGAGATACTGCAAAGAGGAATGTGCAAAAAATTTCCAAAGACAGGTGTGCCAAGCTTGTGGCATCATATTCAAAAAGTCTTGAGGCTGTAATTGCTGCCAAAGGTGCATCAACAAAGTATTGAGCAAAGTGTCACGGTAGGGTTAGGGGAAAAAGGAGCGAGGACCCAAGTGCAGAGTTTGGATATTTATTTATAAAAAAAATAAAACAAAAAGGGAAAAGCAAACAACCCCGAGGGGAAAAAAAAAACATTAATCAAACAAATAATAAACAAACAAAACAAACTGGACAGGGCAGGCTGGCAGGGATCAGGACTGGACCACATCAGGACGGAGACAACAAGCAAGCTGAAACATGGAGAGCACCGAGTAGTAACGAAATGTAACGAAGACGAACTGGCACAGGACAGCAGACATAAGGAGATTATAAGCGATAGTAAATCAATACACAAACAGGTGAACCAAATGAACTAATGATGAGTTAACAAGAAGGGTGGGGCTAGACAATAGACTGACGAGCACATGATAAAACAGACACACAAGCACGTGGTGCATGTAAACATGCGTCACGTGCTAAACATAACACAAAAGACTGAATGCGAGACACGAGCACACAATGAATGAAAACACTCACTGTGTACTCACACACGCAGCGTGCTTGCTTCATCCCAGCGCCGACCGAAACCAAACCCAACTAGACAGAGAAGCTGGGACTGAAACGTCACGCTGCAAACAGAAACACCCGGACGAGAGCGCACAATCGGAAACACGCCCAAACCCTACACGCCCGCATCAAGCAGAACGAGCAGGGTCCAAGCACGCCCACGATTGGCGCTCATACAGAGACACGCACAATGACAAAACATGACAGGAGTAGTGTCAGGACTCCACCACCAAAACAAGAATTAACAAGACCAGATTGGCGGAATCATGACACAAAGGCTGTGAATACTGATGTACATGTGATTTTTCAGGGTTTTTTATTTTTAATAAATTTGCAACAATTTCAAAAACTCTTTTTTTCACATTGTCTTTATGGGGTAGGCTATTGTGTGTAGAATGTTGAGGAAATAAATGAATTTAATCCATTCTGGAATAAGGCTGTATAACATAAACAATGTGGAAAAAGTGAAGCGATATGAATACTTTCCGGATACACTAAGTTTCATGGTCCAGGGTCACATACACATTTCACACATTTGCACATTGTTCCACCTAACACTAATTGGTTTCTCTGGTTTCTCCTTACAGTTTTTAATAGCTGCTGCTGCTGCTGCCTCAGTCAGGTCTTAACTTTTGATGTCAGAAGGAAACCCTATAATCGGCTTCTGTCTGTGTCAATATATGCGAGCGGCTCTCTAAGAAAACAAAGGATGTTTTTGGAAATGAACACTTGATCTCTTTGGAAATATGAGCTTCTGTTTTGATAGAGTGAGATTGAGTTTATCAGAGCTCATCTTCGCCTTGTTAAAGACATTTAACCTAAATAATATGCTAAACATGTTTGATATGGTTTAAATGTGATTGGCAAAGAAAGATTGTATATTTTACTTACTGTCAAATGTTCAGGTCTAGAATCTGAATGAATGTTAAGTGTTATTTTCATTCCCTAATTTGGATGATGTCTTTTTTTTATTATTATTAAGTGTTTAATTGGAAATTGTTGAAGTGTCAGCTGATTTCTGAGCGCTTTAGTTTTAATTTACTTTAATATTTTGAATGGACTGGTTACCATGATATTTATCACGATATACGGTATTATCATAAACTAAACGGAAAAAAGGTTAGTTTAACAGGTATGATAAGCTAAAAAAAGCTTTATTGTATATACATATTCAGAGTAAATAAATGTTTGAAATTTAATCAAAATTGAACAAGTTAAATTGCTAAAGAATAATAAAGTACAACGTGTAACACTAAACAATAAAGATGATTCTTAAAGGTGTCATAAGTCTGTGTTAAGCTAAATGATTGTAACTTAACAGACAGATAGCAGTCCGAAAGAGCTTTAACAGGAACAGTAATGATCTGGAGGATTCAGGAGTGAAGCTGCTCTGTGCTGGACTGAAGAATATAAAATGCGAGGTTATTACGTTATGATGCCATATTTTGTTATTCATCAATTCATCTGTCATCAAATCATCAGGTTTTCTGGGTTTATTCTTTAAAGAATGTTTTGTTATATAGTTTTCTGACTTTTTTGCTAAAGTTAGATCATTTGTTAAAGCATTAAATGTTTATCTTTTGTTTTAATCTTCCTTATTTGTTTGAAAAGTGGGAGAGACTTATTTATTTGGATATATTCTCTCTGTTTTTGTTTAGAGTAGGTTGTTTCTTATTTTTTGTCGAGTCTCTCTGAGGTATTGTCATTTCATTCATTACATTTTTTGTCAATAAATAAAGATGTCTTTTAATTTGTGTCTCGCCCCTATAGTCAATATAATAACTTTGGAAATAGTGACATAAGTAACGTGAGTTTAAAAAGATTTGAGCTGTGAATTTTTGCTGTTTAAAATACCTTCAACATGCATACATTTATTAAATTGAATATAGTAGTATGTGATTTCACTCTGGTTTAGTTTGTTTGAAGCCATGAATGCTTAAAAATACATAAAAAAGCTAACTTTATTATCTAAATTAACTTTATTTATCTTAATTAACTTCTTAAAATGGCCCTTTGCAAGCAGCAGACCATATTTTGAAGATTATATAATACAGGGGTGCCCAAACTTTTTCTTATAAAGGGCCAAAGGCCAAACCTGATTCAGGGCTGTGGGCCGAAGGTAAATTTACAAACCATATTACATTAAAGTTGCCTAATTTATTTTCATAATGCTTAAAAATAACTAGAAATCATTGCTTTAAATCATGTTAACTATTGCATTCTCATTTTAAACATTTCATAATGACCTTATTACAGTAAAAACATAAACATTCCCATTTATAACACAATGGAGTTCAATGCTGATTACACTAGTCGATGTGCATTGTCTTGTGCATTGTCCTCTATCTATCAAGTGACAGTATTTACATTTTGCCATGAATGATATAGGTTGCTGCCGGATGTGGTGTTAGTGAGGCCAACAGAGGGTGTGCAACCTGCGGTCTGTGTGGGTCCTAACGCCCCAGTATATTGATGAGGACTTTATACTGCTTAGTGAGTGCAGTCTTTCAGATGAGATGTCAAACTGAGGTCCTAACTCTCCGTGGTCATTGAAAAAATCCTAGGATGTCCTTTGAAAAAGAGTAGGGGTTTAACCCCGGCATCCTGGCCAAATTTGCCCACTGGCCTCTGTCCATCATGGCCTCCTAATCATCCCCATATCATAATTGCTTCATCACTCTGTCTCCTCTCCACCAATCAGTTGGTGTAGTGTGCGGTCTGGCGCAATATGGCTGCCGTCACGCCATCCAGGTGGATGCTGTACACTGGTGGTGGATGAGGAGATTCCCCCCAGTGCTTTGAGTGTCTATAAAAGTGCTATATAAATGTAATAATTTATTATTGTTATTATTATAATTATTTAAAAGTCTGATTCATTTACAACATTTAATTTAATTGTTCAGTTGGCTTTTTAGCTTAGCAATAAAACAAAAAACAAAACATTATGTTAAATTCAAAATGACGATCTCTGTCAAGGACATTTGCACAAACCACGTCCCCATTATTCTCCCTCTCTATCAGATGTGATGGCGGCCCAAACCAAAGGTCACCATGGGCCAACTTTGACCCGCGGGACCTACTTTGGGCATCTTTGATATAATATATAGAATGTACTGACCAGTTTCTTAACATGTACATTTGTGATGAGTGTATGAACACAGGGTTTCACCAGGGTTTAATAGTATCAAGTGAGTATCAAACCAAAGCTACAGGAGAACAACTGAACTTCCCGGAATTCAGCAAATTAGCCAGTGTAAAAGCCCCTAAAGCATTAAAATATGTACAATACCTTTTATATGAATAATTCCTTAGTACAAAATGTGGGGGAATGCAGAGCTCTTTAGTTATTTTCATTGGCTGATAGCTGTCATTACAAGTAACTGAAATTATATATTGTTGAATGAGGCTTCAACTACAAAACTGAGTTCCCTTTCAGTTGGTTTGATACCTTTAGACCCAGCATTGTTGGAGTTTAATGGATTTGTTTTGAACATAATATTTAAAAAAATAATAAGCAATAGCAAGCCAATTAAGGCGACACAGTGGCTCAGTGGTTAGCACTGCCACCTCACAGCAAGAAGATCTTGGTTCGAGCCCTACCTGGGTCAGTTGGCATTTCTGTGTGGAGTTTGCATGTTCTCCCCATGTTGGCATGGGTTTCCTCCAGTTTCCCCCACAGTCCAAACACATGCGCTATAGATTAATTGAATAACCAAAATTGGCCATAGTGTAGCCTGTGTGTTAATGTGAGAGTGTATGGGTGTTCCCCAGTACTGGGTTGCAGCATTGCTGTGTAAAACATATGCTGGATAAGTTGACTGTTCATTCCGCTGTAGCGACCCCTGATGAATAAAGGGACTAAGCCAAAGGAAAATTTAATCAAGCCAATTATAAATAAAAATGATCAAATCAATAATACTTTTAAGAAGCAATGTGTGTTTGCAAAAATATTTAGATCAATTTGCAGTTTGTTTGATACCTTTAAACCAGTGTTTAATGGGTTTTAGCATATATTCTGTATAAAAAAAAAATAAAAAAGCAAAAACAATTCCTGAAACAAGACCTTGTGATAAAAAGCAGCTGTTTTGATATCTTTAGAAACAGTGTTGGAGTTAAACGGATTACCAGTAGGCCTACTGCCACTACTGCATACATGAACATTTAAAAATAACATAAAATATTTTAAGAGAACAAAAACAAAGCCTTGTGCAGCGAACGGAAGATTTTCTAAACATTTGACCCCAGCCATAGTAGGCTAAATTTAAAATGCAAAATTAAACATAATCTTATCTTAAATGAAGATTTTTTCTTCTTCTTTTTTTTTTTTTTTTGCTGATTAGAGCTTAAACCACAAAAAGAGCAAAGTCAAAAATGTCAAGAAGAGAAATCATAATATTTTCTGTTCTGCTTTTTTGATGACTCTTATTTTGAATCGGCTTCATCACATCCGCTAGCCATTTGGATTGTTTTCTGCTCGCGCTCGTGGTGAAATGAAATGAGTCAATGCTGTGGGCTGTTGCGTTTAAGCGTTGGGTGAATGGCTCATAACTCATATGTAATGTATTAAAACAATTTTAGGGTATAATTGATTAATTTAATTCGATGTAAACGGTACTGTTACGCGAGCACGCGCAAAGTAACGTAGTAGTGGCACGGTTCGTCCGGCCTGCTAACGTTAGCTGCTGTTGCACACTAACGTTCACTGATAACTGTTGAGAAATGGGCAAAAACCGCAAGCGAAAGGGACAACCTCAACCTCCAGGAAGGGGACCACAACCTGGGATGCGTCCAACAGGAGCAGGCCCCCGTCCACTCAGACCTCCTCCTCCACAAGGTGGGTTTCGCCCGATGGGCCCACCCGGACCGAGGTTTCCAGGACCCCATCCCGACTTCGGACCGCAACCCCCCAGAATGATGATGGATCACATGGAAGGAGATGGGCGGTTTATGGAGAATGAGCCTTTCCACCCAATGGATTTTCACGACAGAGGTGAATTTAGACCGGCTTTCGATGGTCCCGATGATCCACACTTTCATCTAGAGTTTGGGAACAGACCACCTGGTCCGCGTTTTTTTCGCCCGGACCTTGAATATGGACCTCCGGAGTTTATTGATAGACCCCAAACCTTCGCCCCGCCTGAGTTTTACGACAGACGTCCAGACTACTGTCCGCCGGACTTTCAGGGAAGACATCCAAACTTTCACCCCTCTGAGTTTGACGATGGACCTGGTTTCCAAAGGATGATCCCTGGATTCGACCAGATGGAGCATCATGATCCAAGAGACCCGCATTTTGTGCCACCAATGGATCCATATGTAAGTTTTTGAGGACCTTATTTAACGTCATTGTCTACGGTAGTCTTCGTGGAAGAACCAATTGTATAAGGTTACAGTTAATCTAAAACTATATCACAAGTATGTCACGGTTAAAAGATAAAAAATATGTGCGAATATAAAACCAACTTTACCTCAATATTGTGCAGCGCAACACGACGGAGTTAAAACTGAGGTGAAGTTGCTTATACAGTCTCTTGAGTATTTGGTTGAGGTAAAGTTAGTTTTATATTCACACATTTAGACTTTCTCCTTAATA
>CAIGQZ010000276.1:3979445-4026586 GCA_903798205.1 Danio tinwini
AGGATTTGCAAAGAATTCTTGTCTAAAATTATATTATTAAGGAGAAATTTCCAATGTGTAAATAAAAAACCCAACATTACCCCAATCATATACTCAGAGTGGCGTGTCACTACTCACAAATAAACTAATGTGAGAATATATAACCAACTTTAACTCAATTTTAACATTGTCTAGGGTTGAAGCTGCACAATATTTAGGTGAAGTTGGTTTTATATTTGCACATTTGTTCATTTTTGAACCATGACAACTTGTGACATACTTGTGATATAGTTTACCACCCTACTTAGCTTGAACAAAGATTAATTGTATACAATCAGTTCTTCAACGAAGACGACAGTAGTCAACATTTGAAGGGGATCAAAAAAAAAGTTTTTCACAAGTGTCCCAAGTAAAGAATGGTTGCTGTTGAATGGTTTTATAAAAACTTTGATTTAAAGATTTTAATCCACTTTAAACCACGGCTATTTTGACTACAGTTATTTTACATTATTTATACTTTTTTTTTCTACCTCAACACTGTTAAACTCCCAAGAAAACCATAAAGCGTTGTTTAATTTGTGTCATTGTTCTAATGTATTACTATATGCTTCGTTCAGATGCTTTCCACAGTGAAAATGATAAATTCTTCCCAATTATAGTTATATATTTATATACAGTATATTGCAGAAATTCACAATGTCATTCTTTTCCAATATAGTGCATCCCTAGTCTGGTGTTTATGTCTTGAAATGTGGTGTAAAATATGGTAAACTCTAAAAAAGTGACAACTTCAACAAATTACTTCAACTTTTTATACTTAAACTACTTAAACTTTTTTACAATTACATTTTATCACAGTTTTAGTATGTGTAACAAGTAGGGCTGCACGATATTGTAAAAAATTGACATAATGATGTTTTGTTTTTCTGCAATATTGCTGTTGTAATATCAAACCAATTCCATGCGTGTCCAATTCAAACACAGGAGAACCGTTCAATGCTCAAAATTAGTAATTTATTGAATACAAATGAATAATTCGATATACAGAGCTCTGGGCATACACAGATAAAGTCTAGCAGTTATACAATGCTAACTAAGACTTATATTCCAGTGTTCTGCAAATGCCCAGTGTCTAGGAGCCGAGTTATATAGACATAAGGGGAGAGTTGGGGCGAGCTCCTGTTTCCTCCTTTGCACAGGCTGTACTTCCTCTCTCACCATTCTCTTTTCTGCACACACCATTCTTTTCTGCACAGACAAACTTAACAGTTAGATGCACCTTGAACGTGTTTCACAACTTCTGACAAGCATCCATTCCTCGTGATCATAAAAATGTCTATATTCACGGTAGACAGAAAGTCTGAAGCAAGGCCCCCCTCTCCATGCAGTGTTTTTTCAGTCGTACCCTGTCAGCAGTATTTTAACAAGATGTTCTAGTTCGTGACCCCATAAAAAAGAAGAACTTCAGTTAATATCACATCACACAAATAGAGAAAGATTGGTTACTCAGTTGCTAGCTAAAATATCTTCCTTTTGACCCCAAACAAATGTATTAGTATGTGATTAACATAAATGTGTATATATATTCTAATCAAATATAGAGAGACTACTATGAGAACTATAAAATGTATAATAGAAGACAAAAAACTCTTTCCTTTTTTCCCCTGCAACATTGCAATATACTTTATTATATATGCTTATACTAAGAATTTTTGCTCACACTTTATTTTAATGTTCAATTCTCGCTCTTAGCAAACCATTTTGACTTTTGCTTTAATCAACTCCTAATTTGCTTCTTATTAATAGTTATTAAGGCAGTTTAAGTATTGGGTAGGATTACGAATATAGAATAAGATTAGACAGAACATATGCTTAATACAGTAAGTACTAATAAGCATCTCAATAGCATCCATCATAAGCAACTAGTTAAAAATGAGAATTGGTCCCTCTAGTGTTGTCAAATGTATTAATTTTGATTGATTGGGATGATTCTGTAGGGGAGTGAATCATGCATAAAATGTAATAAACTACATGCAGCAAAGCAAAGATAAAAGTCAAATAAACAGTGCATGCATAATGCATTATGGTTTGGTATATGTTATTTTTCACTGCAAAGTCAACTCAACAATGCATTTCAATTTGATGTGATTATTGTGGATACACACATTGCATTATCAATGCTGAAAAAATATATTGTGCAGCCCTAGTAACAAGTTTATAATCCAATAGTTTTTTTTTTTCTCTGTAGATTCTGATTCCTTTAAATCTACTGAATGACTTCTGAAGGAGTTTTGCAAAATTCTCAGGCTATTGTTGTGTATTAAAATATAGAGACTGTTAAAAAGTTAATTGTCGAAATTTGTATGTTATAGAGTCCCAGTTTCTGCTCTTAAATTCAGGATTGTGAGTTTTTATCTTTAATTGAGAGATTAAGTTTGCAGTTCTGAGGAACAAATTCAAAACTGCAAACAAAAGAAAATCACAATTCCCTAATGTTTATCTAGCAAAACTATAAGAAATATTTTGAGCCCATAAAAAACAAACATAGGATCACAATTGTGAAGTTCCATGTGTGTTCGCCACATCAAAATTAATTCCTTCCATGGCTACATTACAGCTTCTCATTCAAAACCTTCAGTTTTTTTTTGTAGCGGGTTATAATCGCAGCTTAACGTATAAATATGTAAGTGACTTATAATAGAGCCAACCTTTCTGTAATCGTAGTAGTGCTGTGCATTATTTGTTTAACCTTTTATGTAACCTGGTGTCTGACTGACAGAGCTGTGTGAGGCCAGCAAACATGACGTAGCTTTCAGTTATGATGAACACAGTTTCCAGAATTATACTAAATTTTTAGATAAATGTCTATGGTTATGCGAACAATGACTTTATCTTGCTGGAGTTTATGGCTGTTTGACTTCAAAACGCATCAATGGCGTTCTGTAGGTCTATTGGAGACTTTCAAAAATATTCCTATCAAATCTAATAAATGTTAAAGACATACTCGTTAGATAACCGCACTAAATCACACTTCAGCAGCATTTTTTTGAGAGTACACAAGAAAATCTGCACCTGAGCAGCGTATTGAGGCCGTGCAAGTAGTTCTGTGTCAAACGGAGGATATCAAGCAAAGAGATCTGCATGCATATAATACATGAATGTGATCTTGACGTGTAATTCTGCGCTCATAACATTTGTTATTGAAATAACGCCATAGGTAGTTGGAAGATCTGTGTAAAAGGCCTGCCACCACAGCTGGAAAAAATCCTAGAGGAAACACTGCAGAGCTCTGGGTCATGCAATAATATATGAGTCTTACGCATGGGCAGTCCGACCGCTTGCCTCACTCAGACCCCAATATTTATACACGCATGTTCCAGGGAGGAGCTTGGTGGGACTCATCAGGTGGTTATCATTATGCACATATCTGACATTTGCACCCCAGACATTGTTCGTCTTTATCTGCAAACATCCTGCATGCATGAGCTTGAATATCATTAGCACATAGGGTGAGCTGCCTTGGGACACCTCACTATGATAAAAAAAATAAAATAAACACACTCCATATATGGTATATGCTGGAAGATTTTGTTCTTGGCTGGCCTCTGTCTTACAGGAAACCTAATCAAGAAGTTAAAGTTAATTTCAGACACTGATGCCTCTGCACTTTGCATCCAGACGCACCTAGTAGTGCAGTTTGTTAGTATGTATTTAAAACATGTCACACTGGAGAAGTTTTGTTAGTTTATTACTTAGCTACATGTAAAAAGAGAGACAACAGTAATAACATACATAATACATGACTCCCAACATAATAAATGCTTTGTTTAGATGCACTCCCCAGTGTAAATTATGTTTTTATCTCATATATATATATATATATATATATATATATATATATATATATATATTGCAAATAACCAAAATGTTTTAATATCATTCTTTTTCTATATTGTGCTGTCTTGAATTGTGGTGTAAAATTTAATACAATAAATAAATGAGAACGTCAACAAATTACTTTTCTGTGAAATATAATGGTAACAGAAGAAGTTGTGGTAGGTTATTTAGGATGTGGTGGGTTTCTTAGGTTAATAAAGGTGTTTTCTGTCACTACTTGTTTAGCCTGCATTAATGCATTCAGTGTAAGCCGCACGATTAATCATTACAAGATCAGGATATCAACAACCTCACAACAAATTATAAATTAAGGTGATTTGCATATGTTTATTAATCCTTCGAATTGCTGCATTCAAATCCGTTTTTGAAAAATGCAAAAACGCAAGAAAGAGATTGAGTTTTTAATCTTTTAGGATTAAACAAACAGTCAAAATTACCATCACATGCATTTAAATTGATGCTCAGAAATGTGAGACTTGTGATCCTTTACACCACTTCTCTGATAAACTGGCTCCAAATATCAAAAAGAAAAGTGGAATTTGCTCCAGTAGGAGAAGCCACTGTGAACCTTTTTTGTGGACTTTCAAGACAGTTCTGTAGCTAATACTCTGAATTACTCTGTTTTCAGCTTCTTTACATTTCCATTAAGAATTTATGCTTATAAAAATAGGTGGATGGAAACTTGGCTAGCGTAATGTAGAATTAAACAAATGTTTTATGTGTCATATTAACAAGGGGAATCATGCTTTTGGAGCCAGAGGTGGGTTTGCTGGACCGCCACCTGATTTCCAGGGCCCAGGATCAGCACAAACACCACCTGAGGTATTTACATTTTTAATTCTAGCAATTGTATACTAAATGATTGCTATTTGGTCATAGATCTGCAGTGTAATGTCTAATAAATATGCTTTTTTATTTTATTTTTTATAGAACCAGCCTCCTCCTCCTCCTTCTCCTGGAACTGCCTGTCCAACCCAACCTCAGAAGAAAAAGGATCAGTCTGCAACAAAAGAGACTGAAGCTTCTAAATCGATGGCATCAAAAATAGCAGCCTTTAAAAATGTATCGGCAAGGTAATTTCTTATTTGTACAGATTTTTGGCATCTACAGTTGAAGTCAGAATTATTGGCTAATAACAGGCCCTCCCCGTATATTTTTTTCCCTCATTTCTATTTAACGGAAAGATGTTTTCAACACATTTCTGAACATAATAGTTTTAATAAGCCATTTCTAATAACTGATTTCTTTTACCTTTGCCATGATGACAGCACAAAATATTTGACTAGATATTTTTCAAGGTACTAGTATTCAGCATAAAGTGACATTTAGGGCTTACTCACACTATGCTATCCGAACCGTGCCCAGGCACATTTCCCGGTTCATTTGAGAAGTGTGAGTGCTCTGAATCGGGCTCAGGCGTGGTTCAGTTGGCTGGCCCGGTTGGTGCACCAGAGCGCGGTTCACTTGGGCTTTGGCACGGTACGCTTGTAGTGTGAGTGCAAAGCACGGCTGAGCCTGAAACTGAAGACGCGACATGTCTTTTAAGGGACTGTTTCATATGGATTTATTAATCATTTTTAATTTTCAATGAATGCAAACTGTCATAGTTTAGTAAAGATGCAAATCCCTCGCTGCACATCAGCTGCCACCCTTAGCAAACCTCCTAATACCTCCAGCCTTAGGACTTTTATGATTATTTATGAGCATCAAAAATGGTGGACCTGCTTGGCAAAATATTTAACCTTGTCACTGCATCCCAAACGACTTAAAAATAATACAAAACCATATAACTAAAGCAATCTTCACTGTGCTGAGCGAGAGAGCTTCTCTTCCTGTTAAACTGAACAGTCTCATCATCGATGATGTATGCGTGCTCGGGTTCGGTAGGTAGGGGTCAGTTGCGCTTTGGCACGGTTCAAGGCAACTGTACCTAGTGTGAGTACGCCCTTAAAGGCTTAACTAGGTTAATTAGGCAAGATAGAGTAATTAAGCAAGGCATTGTATAATTATTCTGTAGACGATCAAAGAGGGCTAACAATATTGACCCAAAATGGTCTTTAAAAAAATTAAAACTGCTTTTATTCTAGCCAAAATAAAACAAATTAGACTTTCTCTAGAAGAAAAAATATTATAGGAATTACTGTGAAACATTCCTTTCTCTGTTTAACATAATTTGGGAAATATTTGAAAATTAAAAAAATTCTCAAGGGGCTGAATACTTCTGACTTCATCTGTATATTCTCTGTGTGTTCTTGAAATTCTTGGGCTTGTTGCTGTTTTGACATTGAAGTGTTGTGTGTTTTGTTTCAGCACTCCTCGTGGACGTTCGCTAGGAGTTATTTCATTCATTGGGGTTAGTATTATTAGAATTATTATAGTTTTTGTTTAAGACACACCAACTTGTCCACAGACCAAAAAGTCATGATACTATTAGTCAAAAAATTGTTTTAAAAGAAGGCAGTTCTGCTCACCAAACTTGTATTTATTTGTTCAAAAACACAATAAAAATTTTGAAATATTATTAACATTTTAAATAACTTTTCTTATTTAATGTAGTTTCCCATAAATTTAGTTTTGTGATTTAAAGCTCAATTTTCTTTATCATTGCTCCAGTCTTCAGCGTCACATGATCCTTCAGAAATCATTCTAATATTATGATTTGCTGTTCAATTATACATTCACAGGCCACTTTATTAGGTACACCTTACTAGAACCTGGTTGAACCCCCTTTTGCCTTTAGAACTGCCTTAATTCTTCATGGCATAGATTCAACAAGCTACTGGAAATATTCCTTAGATATTTTGATCCACATTGACAAGATAGCATCACGCAGTTGCTGCAAATTTGTCAGCTGCACATCCATGATGCGAATCTCCCGTTCCACCACATCCCAATCTATTGGATTGAGATCTGCTGACTGTGGAGGGCATTTGAGTACAGTGAACTCATTGTCATGTTCAAGAAACTAGTCTGAGATGATTCATGCTTTATGACATGGTGCGAGGTCATAAAGGGATGGACATGGTCAGCAACAATACTCAGGTAGGCTGTGCCGTTGAAACGATGCTTAATTGGTACTAATGGGCCCAAAGTGTGCCAAGGAAATATCCCCACACCATTACACCACCACCATCAGCCTGAACCGTTGATACAAGGCAGTATGGATCCATGCTTTCATGTTGTTGACGCCAAATTCGGACCCTACCATCTGAATGTTGCAGCAGAAATCGAGACTCATCAGACCAGGCAACGTTTTAAAGTTTAAAAATAAAAGCTTTTATTTGCATTCTTGTTTAATGTATATTATAAATGAATTTACTTTCTCTTTTGAATTTTTTATTAAGCAGACCATGATACTAGAACATTTGATGATTATGTGACACAAGACTAATAGTGCTTAAAATTCTGCTTTAAACCACAGGATTTAATAACATTTTATTTATGTTATTTAATATCGTATCTTATATCTGTAGAGCTGCGCATCGATGGAATTGCTCCTCAGTGTTTGGACTCTCAGTAGTGATTATTAAACCACACTGAACTGAGCTAAACTAAACTGAACTTAAACACTGAAAACTGAACTGACACTGTTTCAATTCACTATAAACTTCCATGTGAAGCTGCTTTGACACAATCTACATTGTATAAGCGCTATACAAATAAAGATGAATTGAATTGAATATAGCAATCCAATTTTACACTTTCACAGTTTTTACTGTATTTTCTATTAAATAAATGCAGCCTCTATGAGCAGAATAATTTTATTAACCTTGTATAGTCATACATATAGGAGGTTTAACCTGATTGGTTAAAGCAAAGATGTGGGGTTGTGTCTTCCTAAAGATAGGATATAGATACTAGAGTAGAGGGCCAGACAGCCAGCAGTATGCAGCCAGCAGGCAGAGCTGACCTTAGACCTGTATGAATGATCCATGGAAGCATATAACGCACACAAACTACGATCTGTTTCTTGTACTCTCAGTCTTCTTATCAAAACTGGCACAGTCTACATCAGGGTGTCCCTGGGGTCTTAAAAAGTGTCAAAAACAAAATTTTAGGCCTTTAAAAGTCTTACATTTAGTGAAATATTGTGTTGTAGGTCTTAAATCTTTTTTAAACAGGTCTTCATTTTACTTTGTTCATGCAAAGCTACCCAATGTGGCCAACACCTATACAATCACCAACAATCCATCTTAATAAAACTTTAAACTTTTTAATAAAATTGTAATTTCTGACTCTATTTATCATAATGGTTTAATTGTTTTCCTTACAATAACATTCGTTTAATAGTTCTGACACTGACCTGGACAGATTGTTGTGCATCGATTTAGTTTATTCTAGTTTTTAAAACTTTTAAAACATTTCTCCATTTGTGAATTTATTTTTAATGATGGTTATGTTGAAAAAAATATTTATACTTTATATATTTATACTATTTAACTAGAGCTTGCTTGTTTTGACAAAATATCGTAAAATATAAAAAAATTATTAGTAGTATTATTGGTATTAGTATTGTTATTATTATTAATTATTAAATTATAATAATTTTTTGATAGGGCAAATAAAAAACTTTTTCATCTGGGCCATTCGAAAAACTCCTTAGCGTTTAGCATGGTATGAGTCTAAAATGTCATTCATAATGGTCTTATAAAGTCTTAAATTTAACTTGGTGAAACCTGCAGAAACCCTGTATGTCCAAGCTGGCAGCTCGCTAATACACACAAAGTCTATCATGCATCATACAAAGAAATTTACTTAAAAGAAATTTAACTCATGACAGACAAATACCAAGAAACCAATCAATCAATATAGTCCAGTTCATCTCAAGACGTCTCCATGACCTCTGACCTGACTTGGTAGATCCTGAAAATAGAGATTTAACAGAGAGAGACAGAGGAAGGAGGCACTTCATCTGAACACATTACTAAATTAGGTAAAGAGTAACTTCATACACTGATCGAAATCAAGTCAAAGTTTAGTAGTCCCTTTATTAATCTGGGGTCGCCACAGCGGAATGAACCGCCAATTTATCCAGCATTTGTTTTACACAGCGGATGCCCTTCCAACGCAACCAACACTGGGAAACACCTATTCACCATGGCAAATTTTAGCTTGCCCAATTCACCTACAGCACGTGTCTTTTGACCGGGGGGGATCTGGAGGAAACCCATGTGAACATGGGGAGAACATGCAAACTCCACACAGAAATGCCAACTAACCCAGCTGAGGCTCGAACCAGCGACCTTCTTGCTGTGAGGCAATCGTGCTACCCACTGCGCCAACGCATCGCCACTGATTCAATTAATCATACTAATAAAGTCACCCCATCAAGAGGAACTGAGCTTAGCCTGGCAGTTGAAGAAATGAAAAAAGTGACCATATTTGTTTTCTGCATTTCATTTATTTTAATAACATTGCATTGAAGTGAAATCAGATCGTTCTTCTTGATAGAGGTGAATCATATCACTATCAGTAGCTGTGGTATATGCATCATCATATTTGTTGACATGATATATGCATGTTCAAAATTAGCAATTACAAGCCTGCAATATGAATCTCTTGGAGAAATACGTAGAGTCGAAGATTTTTTTATTATTATAAATAAATAACTTCCCTTTCCTTGCACAAAGCACTAACATCCAACTTTTGCTTCGCATTTTGCATTTGAGAAAGAAGACAATAATTGGCCTCAGATATATAATAAATATAAATTAACATCAATATAAAAAAAAAATTCTGGAGCAATTTTAGAGTATTTATCATTGATCAAACTAAAAGAATGTATATGACTCTTTTTCAGTGTTTTTTATACAGTTAATGTTTGTTAGGAAACTATGATTGCATGTTATATGTTGTATAGTACCTGACAAAATCGATCCTAGTTGTAAGAGCAACAAATAATAACTTGACTTGATAATTTGGGAAAGTGGCAGAAGTGCCCGAGGTATCAAGGCATTTGTGCTGCCCATTACATTACAAACCACAGGAGAGGGCAAATTCTTCAGCAGGATAGCGCTCCTCATACTTCAGCCTCCACATCAAAGCAGGATTGGCCAGCCCAGTCACCAGACATGAACATTATTGAGCATGTCTGGGGTAAGATGGAGGAGGCATTGAAGATGACTCTGGGAGTCCTGCAAGAACGCTTTCTTTGCTATTCCAGATGACTTTATTAATAAGTGATTTGAGTCATTGCAGAGACATATGGATGCAGTCCTCCAAGCTCATGAGAGTCCACTGCACCATGACTTATATATTCTATACTGGACATTATTTCTGTTAAGTGACAAGACTTGTCTAAGCAAAGTCAGACCTTACTGTCATAATAAAATCATTAAAAATCAAGCCATGATCATATTTTATTTTGGTAAAATAAGCATAATCTAGAGGCCTTTGCCTTTCATATAAGCCACTTTCGATACCAAATGATCAACTAGAAGTTAAGTTATTATTTGTTGTTCCTAAAACTAAGATAGGCACCAAGACTTTTGTCATGTAGTGTATATTTAGTATAGTTTTTGCCATGAATATAGCCAATGCTGCTGATAAGGCATTAAAACAAAAATAAGTAAATCAATCAGTATAAAAAAGAGAAAGAGGTATGATTTAGTTACATGTATTATTTCTAGCTATATCTCATGTTTTAGAGACATTATTATTTACACATGTAAAATTATCATTAAATGACAAAATAAACAGGAACAGTGTGTTGTGTGGACAAACAAAATGTGCATGTTTGTAGAATTATATGATCTGAAAGTTTTTTCCAACCGTGTTCCTGAAGTACACCAACAGTACACATGTTCAACCTTTCCCTAATCAAACACACCTGAATCAACTCATCAGAGCATTAAAAGAGACTCCAAAACCGGAAGTTAATGGGTCAGATTAGGGAGACATCCAAAATATGTCCTGTTGTTTGCGTGCCTTCAGGAACAGGGTTGGGAAACACTGGTGTAGAGATTCATAGAAAGTTTGAAGATTACTATCAAGCTGGAAAGCTCTGTGGCCCAATTAAATGTCCCGACTGTAAATCCTTATGTTTTCTGATTGAAGTTTACCATGTAAAATTGTTCTTTTTGCTGTTATTTTACTTAAAAGCTTAATCTTTTTAAAAATCAAAATATTAATAGCACGGTTTTCCTTTAGAATAACAACCTTAAAAATGGTTTTCGATTTGTATCTTATATATCATTATCATTATTATTTTTTTTATTATTTATGTATTTTGTCTTACGTATTATTGATGTTGATGACTTTTTTTGTAAAATATTTTTATAACTATAAAAAAATTAATGTTTATAAAATGTTGTAAATTTGATCTGTTTTTTGCCATGACATAGCCAGAGAAGTTAGTATGCCAATAAACTCAAAACTCTCTCTTTCACCTTTAGAATAACTGTGGTTTCATCGAGCGGGAGGATTTGAAGAAATTTTCTTTCGTTTTTGAGGCCTTTATTGGGAAACGAACCCTCTTGGTGCCTGGGGTTAAAGTGCATTTCACAGTAGTAAGAAACTTGGTAAGTGTTTACAGTGGGGGAAATAAGTGTTCAACACATGACCATTCTTCTCAAAAAACATATTTCTAAAGATGCCGTTGACTTTCACCAGATGTTGTTAACAACCAAATTCATATGTGCAAAGAAAACAATATTAATTACTTTACAAATGAAGTTATTTAAATTAACAAATAGTATTGAACACATGAAGAAACAGAGGTGTAGTTTGGCAGTGAAAGCCCAGAAAGCAGCTGAAATCTCTCAGTAGTTCTTCAGCAACCCTCCGCCCTTCGAATATCAACTGCTTCAATCCAACATCTTCATTAGCAGGAGGATGAAGATTAAACCGGGGTGGACATTTCAGCAAGACAATGATCCAAAACACAGCCAATGAAACTCTCAAATGCTTTCAGAGAAGGAAAATCAAGCTCTAGGATGCCCAGCCAATCACCTGTCTCAAATCCAATAGAATATACAAAATAAAGGTCAGATTTGACAGACGACACCCACAGAACCATCAAGATTTTTACACTCTTGAAAGTCTGTAAAACTCATACCTGAGCAACACGTGACTTCATTCTCCATATGAGATGCGTCTTTAAGCTGCGATCAGCAAAAAATCCTTTTATATAAAGTACTAATTATGTTACAGTAGTTCACTGTTTTCTCCGTGTGTCGTTTAGTTGTACTCATAATAATATTACTCATTATTCAGATTTTGGTTTAGTTTTATTTTTATGTTTGTATTGTTTGGGTTTTTACCTAAATCTAGTTCAATTACATGTCAACAGCTTCTTTAGAAATAATTTTCCCAGAAAAAAAACATGACATGTTGAGTACTTTTTCCCTCTCTGTATGTTGTTCATGTACTAGAAGTTAATCATGGATTGTGAGTTGATTTAGTGAAGCATTTTAGATGTTTGAAATGTTTATGTGCTTTAACTCCTTGTTATATCAGGGCAAAGAATGTGCGGTTGATGTAAAAGTGGCACCAGGAGGAACTGATGACATTGACAGTACGATGTATGAAGGCGTCGTTATCACCACCCTTTATGATGTGAGTAAAAGCCACAGTATTTTAACTTTAAATCCCAGACATTCCTCAAAACTACTTCATTTTACATTCCAACCTTTTGGCTTTAAGAAACACCTAACAAAAACATAAAAAAGAGTAACTGTAGTCATTTTCAACTGTTTTTATATATCAAACTACGGTGGCTGAGAGCAATTACAAAAAACGTCAGCAAATAAGGAAAAGGTCCTCATTGGTTTAACAGCACACGTATCGCAAATCCTCACAACGCAAACACATTAAAAAAACATACTGCAATTTCTTATGCAAACAAATGAAGAAAACACCTGCATTTTCTCACACAACACATGGAAATGACACAATCGGAACTAGGGATGCAACGATTATGCATTTTGGTCGTACGATTATAGTCTGAGGATTAATCACCGTTTCAGGGTTATCACGATTATTATGCATTCGTTAAGTTCAAAACACTACTAGTTTAGAAATTCACATGAAAAGTAATAAATGTATAAATATTTTAAAGTGTTATTTATTGCTGCTCCGTTAGCAAGTACAAAATAATAAAAAAACAAACAATAGTATGTTTCTCTTTGGACTTAAAAATAAGTGAAAAAAGTTTTTGGGTTTTAAACATAAATTATAATTTTACACTGAAAATAACAGAAAATACAGAATGAAAACTAAATAAATTTTAATAGAATTTGTATTTGCTAATGTAAATCTTGTAAGTATTTAATCATGTACAGTTGCAATCAGAATTATTCAACCCCCTAATTTATTAGCCCCCCTGTTTATTTTTTTCCCCAATTTCTGTTTAACGGAGAGAAGATTTTTTCAACACATTTCTAAACAATAGTTTTAATAACTCATCTCTAATAACTGATTTATTTTATCTTTGCCATGATGACAGTAAATAATATTTGACTAGATATTTTTCAAGACACTTCTATATAGCTTAAAGTGACATTTAAAGACTTGACTAGGTTAATTAGGTTAACTAAGCAGGTTAGGGTAATTAGGCAAGTTATTGTATAATAATGGGTTGTTCTGTAGACTATAGAAAAAATAAATAGCTTAAAGGGGTTAATAATTTTGACCTTAAAATGGGTTTTAAAAATTAAAAAACTGCTTTTATTCTAGCCAAAATAAAACAAATAAGACTTTCTCCAGAAGAAAAAAATATTATCAGACATACTGTGAAAATTTTCTTTGTTCTGTTAAACATAATTTGGGAAATAATTAAAAAAGAAAAAAAATTCAACGGGGGTTCAATAATTCTGATTGCAACTGTAAATGTAAGTTTTTCCCTTTTAAAGAGAACAAATGTAGTCAAAAGGCTGCTGAACCGCTGTCTGAAAGGCAGCTAAATAAAGATATAAAGATTAACTATATTAAGAACTTGTTTGCTATTTTCATTTTGTATTTGTTTTCTCTTTGGAGTAGAAATGTGTATTTTCCATACTAAGTATGAAGCTGAACGGTCAGCTCTTGTCACGTGACCCGTGGTGCACTTGCGGCATTCTTTCAGCTAGGTGTGCCTGGAAAGAGTGATCGCATCATGACGCTCGCATGCTGCGTGCGTGTCACTGCCAATATGCACACTCAAGCCATGGCCCTTTATTGGAAATGACGAACTTGCGCACACACTTCGTTAATAGCCTTAACGACTCTTAGTTAATAGTCGCAACCATTGTTAAAATCAGCCTTTAATCCCATGTGCTTGGGTATTCGCCTCGGTGTATAAGCTCGGAACCTTAAACTAGAGCACAGCATAACTTTTAGTTGCAGCAGATTTGTCCTGTGTAGTAACGCAGTGTTGAGAAGCCTTTACGATAAATTACCCATGACGAATTAAATCGCGGTTAATAGAGAAATCGGTTATTCATTGCATCCCCAGACGGAAAACAATGGAAATGTTTTAAGGGGATCTTAAATTGTGCAGGACACAGCTATTTAGGTTATGGGCTGCGTCCGAAATGCCTACTACACTAGGTTGTTAGAAAAGTATGTTCTATACAATATAAATGTGAGTTGTATGAATGGAACATTTTGTCACTATCACGTGACCTACCCATGTCATTTGTGTCCTTCTCCCATTCATAAACTCTCTTGCAGTGCATTATGGGATAGCGTAGCATCCTTTGCGTAGTGTTCAGAATCTCACCCAAAGTCACAGGACATCCGGAGTACTATATAGTAGGGAAACATGCAATTTTGGATGTAGCTATGGTTATTTAGGCTAATAATGTACAAAAGACAAGGGAATGGTGTATTCAGGATGTTAAAATGAACAAAAAAACTCACCTTTTATAGATCACCTACTGAGTCACGGCACAATAAACAAATCTCAGCCAGGTCTGTCATGTTTTTGTGTCTTTTTAAAACATTTCTGTTGTGTTTTATGCTATTTGCAAGTGTTTATTTTTATGTGTTTGTGTTGGAAGCATTTGCAACATGTATGCTGTCGAACCGATGAGGATCTTTTCTTTAGCATGCTTTTCTGATAGCATTTTTGTAATTGCATGTGTTTTTTTAACTGCAGCACATTAAGCGTTCGGCCACCGTATCAAACAGAAGAAAAAATATTGATTCACTCAATTCTGAGGAGAATAGAAACATTAAATCTCCCTCTATGTGTATTTAAAGGAAGGTGCCAAGGAGACTAATCTGGGATGCATCAGGACTATCATCTCAACGGATCCCATTAAACTGCCGTACAGTAAAGCGGACACCAATTTAACTCTTCTGCTGTATGATCGTGTGGAGTTCCAGTTGCTGACCAATGTTCTCACCAAGGAGCAAAGAGCCACAAACATCAAACCAAAAATACCAGACACTTTTCAGCTCACTAAAGAAGTCAGAGAGATGGTAAGTTTCTTATCATATAACACAAATTATTTTGGTTATGTCTGTAAAAATGAAGCACCGCTTTTTCTGAAGGCATGAGGTTCGACCTAGGGGTGTGTGCTTTGATGATTTTTGATCGTGGGCTATAAAAATGTCTCTGCGATCTGCTTTTTAATTTTTTTATTTTTAGCTTTTGCATTTATAATTTAAAACAGTACATTGTCCCTCTCCTACCACAACCATGGCATTGAAAGAAATAAAAGAAAGAAAAAAAGGGTATATCCATACACACAAATATATCCATACACACAAAAAAAGTAATAAAAAAGGAAACTAATAATAAAATGTATATAATACCAGACTTTCCGAGTTGGCAGTGAGAGAACAAAGTGGCTCATATTTGTTCGATCCATATGTTCCATATGATTTCACCAAAAATAAAACTTTTCTTATTTATACTTATTACTTATGAGGGCTTGACAATAATACAGTCTTACCGGATGCGCCACTCAGAGCTGCGACATGGAGTGCACATGACAGTTGAAAGTAATCCACACCAGACGTGCACATTCGCATGTTAAGTTTTAATGAAAGTATTCAGATGGCGCTCTGTGTGTGGCAAAAATTTGAAAAGTGTCCTGAGTTGTGGCTGGACAATCGTGTCGTGGCTGATAGAAATCTGAGGCCCCGTTTACACTAGTACGTTTTAGTTTTAAAACGGCGTTTTAGAATGAAAATGATCCGCGTCCACACTAGCGTTTCATCCAGCGTTTCTGAACAGCTCTCTGTCTACACTTAAACGGTGAAGACACGCATCACGTGACCATACACACACACACTCTCTGGCATGCTCTGCAGCGTGCGCTGAGCACATACCCATATGAGAGCTGTGCACGTCAGACTGTTCATCACGGATCTCCTGCTGGATCTAATCTCACTATATTTGTTAAACGTGATATTTAATACATCTTGTTGTCTATTTTGTCTAACTACATATTCCCTGTCTTTGGTCTTTTGAATCTATTACTTGTTCTCAGGTAATGTGTTTTGGCTGAGCGCAGATAACTTAGGTTAATATCCTAATTAATGTAACCGCGGACACCACATCTGACTGATTGCTTGCCTTTATTTTCTTTATTGTATAAACTTATTGTGCGTTATACTTTTATAATGGCCTTTATTATTTATTAAAACTGATATTCAATGAAAGAGAGCGTATGTTTAGTATTTTCAATGAAAATGAAAGGAGGCAGTAATGTTATAGGCTTCGTTTTGTTATAAATATGCATGAAGATGACGCTTATATTATGCAGCTACACGACGCCTCAACATTTTTTGATGTCTGTTAAGTTGCTAATATCAAAATAAAAATAGGCAGTTCCTTATGTCATGTTTACATTTTATTGTTAATAAAGTGAAACAGCATAGCCAGGGTGATGTGAATGACTTTTTAAAGTACCATGTACACACTTTTTGTTTTCCATATCAAACTTGCGAAGTCTGAACTTACAAAGAGAGGATGCAGGACTGTCACTGAACTGTGTGAAGGCTACTTAATATTGAGGAAAAGCCCCAATCAGCCCGCCTCCGTTTTCAGATGTCTCAGTTTTCCCCCATCTACACTGAGACGGAGCAGCAGCGTTTTAAAATGAAAACGGCCTGTCCAGTGTTTCCAAAACGCTCCGTTTTCGGGGCTCGAAAACTCCGGTGTAGTGTGGACGGATGGTGTAACCGTAGCAAAACTTATGCGTTTTAAAACTAAAACGTATTAGTGTAAACGGGGCCTAAGTTTAGAATTCTGAAATGTGGTGCTTTCACACCTAAATGTGTGCCTCGTTTGTCCAGTTAGCACGGTTTGTTTGGCATATGTAAATCCTGCAATCGCAATCTGATTGGCGCCAAATCAAGCGGGCCGAGATTGCCTGAATGAAGTGGTCTCGGTGTGATAAAAATGAACTCAATTTAAGTTAATATATGCACATTTCAGAGAGTGTGCATTATACGACAGGGGTGCGTTTCTTGGCACAACACTGGCTCATCTGGTTGGAGCAACAGCTGTTGAGTCCCGTGAAGGAGCTCCAGATGGAAACTGTTAAAGTTGTTGCAAGTCCGCCGGTTCTGCCTCTGAATAAGTACGTTTTAGCAACTTGTACATTAAGGTAGCGTTCAGAAAAAACAAAACATCCGTGAAGAAACTTGACACAGGAACATAAAAACGTACTGCCAATTAGCATTTCAGAAGTGTTATTGCAGAGCAACACAAACAGCACGCAAAAGTATAAATATACGGCTACACACCATAGGTCACGCCGATCACTCAATGCAGAAGTATAAATCAGCCTTTATGTGTCTGGTGTGAAGTGAACCCAGCTATGTTGGCCAATCAGAAAGGAGAAAACGGTGCACACACTAACGTCATGAAGTGAAAACTCTGGTTCTAGTGTTCACAAGACCACACTGTACCCAAAGTTTCGGAAAATCTTCACCCTGGCCAGAGTTTTTAGTTAGTTTCGGTTTCGTTCACGCGATACTCTGTTTTTGTGTGAACAAACAGCAAAACCTCATACAAAAATTGTGGTTTAAAAAAATACATGTGTTTGTGTGGACAGAACCTTAGACAGGTTTGAAACAAGTGAAGGGTGAGTAAATGATGAGGAAAAATTTCATTTTTGGGTGAACTATCCTTTTAACCCAGGGGTAGAGTTACAGTCATGACACTTACTAATTTTTAAAAAAGTACCTATGTTTCATTAGTTTTAAAGCTTTGCTGGGTAAACATTAACAATATGGCTCAGCATTGTTTTTTGTTCAAACGCATAATGGGTGATGCTCATGGGGTTTATCACAGTATTTAGGAGTTTTAAACTGACAAGCATAATGCTTACTTCTGAAAATGCATTTTATTTTATCCTTAGGGTGTGATCATGAGCAAGACAGATGGAAACCTGACCATCATGACAGAGAAACATGATAACCTGGCAGCCTCTGCTGCTGACAGTTTAACAGATGCGGAGCTGAATGTCATGGATGAAGTGGAGCTCACTGTTTTTATTGTAAGTAACATTATTCAGGGTTTCTGTGGCTCTTTTCATTGTTTGGAAATCAGAGCTGCAAGTCTTACATTCATATGATCAAGGACTGAATTTTCATGAGTAGTTTTATTGTGTTTCATTGTAGAAGTGAAGCAAAGGCATAGGTGTTTTTTTTCAATACCAAGAACGCAGAAAAGGGGCTCGTAACTCGTAGTGGAAAATGACAGTGCACGTCCTGTGCGATATGAGATTCTGAGATCTTCCTGATGCTTACATGACCTTCATAAATTTAAATGGAAAATAATTTAAACATTACAGCATTCATACATTGATTTATTGTTTTGAATGCATCTTTGCTTCTAAAAACGTGAGATAATGAACTCATTAGAAATGGGAGAGCAATGTTTCGATAAGCACATCATACATCATATGAGCCACAATGAGCGCCGCCTCCGCCATGATATATAAAGTAAATGAAACAGTTGTCATGCCAGCTTTCGACTACAATCAGAAGCTGGCAATGTTTGCCCCGCCTCAGAGTTCTTCTGATTGGTTCACTGCTGTTAGATCTGACAGAGATGAGCTGCATTGTCCATCATGCACGTGTACATTAAAGAATTTATAGAAAAGTATTGCATTGGAAAGGAAAAACAGCTCCTTAGCCTGCTATAGGCTTACATTACAAAGTGAACTTAAACTATTTTAAGGCTTTTAAAATATTTAATTATTTAAAGGACAGCTATGGTGAAAAATCTACTTTTCAAGCTGTTTGGACAGATATATGTGTAGGTATAGTGTATAGAGCGTCATATTGGGCTGATATAAACACACTCAGTCCTTTTTTTTCAATTTAACAACATAAAAACGGTGGACCAATTGGAGCTGTTTTGAGATCGACCGCAACTTGATGTAGGAGTGCGGTCCCCCCGCCCACCAATATTGATTGACAGGTGGCCATTACCATCTCCTCAGTATGTTGTTTCACGTCCACCATTTTCAGCGTGAGTCAAAGCGACGTCACCAAAGAAACACCCTTGCTCTATTTTTAGATGTAAGGCTCATTGGGCTCAACATTCACCACGTTAGCGCTCTTCTTGCCGCCAGTGTTTGTAAGTTTTGGTGTGTTTGCATACATGTGTACTTTTCATTGTGTCTTCCTTAAACTTCAGCGGTTTGCATTTCCCGTGGTCACTGAAGCTCCCTGTCATCTTAACTAGGTGCAGCTGGAAAGTGCGAGCGCGCTGCCTTACGTGCGCGTCCCTCCATTGGAAATAACGAACTAACGACGCGCAGCGCCATGCATTTCGCGTTGTCACGAGTGAAAGTGACGACTGTGGGGTTTGCTCACTATTCTGCCGCCTAGGTCGCCTCTATGGATGCGCTGGCACTGCTCAGGACACTGTTCATATTTCTGCCGTGCCACAGAGCGTTATCTGAATAGTTTCATTTTAAATAACATGCGAATGTGCGCGTCTGGTGTGCCGCGTCATGGCTCTGAGCGGCGCGTCCGGTGCATCAAGCAGGTCAACCAGAAGTGCCGCTCGGCGACACGCAGCGTCGCGCCACGCAGCGGCATGCTTTTTTGAATTCTAAACATAAGTTTCTATTGGGTGACACACCGGCGCCGCAAGTGTGCGATACTTTCAACTGTCATGTGCGCGTCGTGTCGCGGTGCATCCGTTGTGTGATGCCCTTCAGTCAAAGTTAATTCAGTGTGCTTTCTTAGTCTCGGTGTAGGCTACAAGCTCGGAGCTTTAAACTAGCACACAGTTGGCTGTAAAACTCTACAAAGACACAAATGATTTGTACTCTCTGCTTGGTCTGTGTCTGAGTCGTACAAGTACAGCTGGTTGTACCTGGTTGGTACACTCATGTTGCTTCTCACTTGTCTGCCTGTCTATTACACAAAGCGGGGGAGCTCTTGGCTCCGCCCCCTTGTTAACTTGGGCGGGAAGTCGAAACTAATTTTCTTGTGAAGCAACACGCCCCTAAAACAGCAAACTGTGTACACGCCCCCAAAATGGCACTTTTTAACACATCATAATAAAAAAATCTGAATTGTGTTTTGAACTGAACCTAAACTGGCACACTCAGAAGAACCATAATATTAATATTACATCTTAAAAAAGGGGTAAAATAGGTGCCCTTTAAAGCAGTTCTGTCAACAGACTAGTAGTTTATTTATCATTCTGGAATAAAGGCCTTGCTAAATAATTCCTTCATTTATTTTTGTGTAACATCAATATAAGCCAGATTTTCGCAAAGCATAAACCTGATTATAAATAAATTAAGCACCTATTAAACATTGAATTGATTAATTGAAAATTTAAGTTTAAAAATTGTGTGGCCAAGTATCAAATATTTCTATTACATTTTAATTTGCACACAAACATACATGTTTAAGCACTTTTTTAATGTGTGAAATGTCTACGGTCTACATAAAGAGTTTTATTTATAGCAACGGGTTTGACCACCATGGTCAGGTGTTCTATAGATATACAATGGGTCTTAATATGAGGTAAAATTAGATTTTTCTCATTCAAGTGGCTGAATCCGTGGTATTCAAGCCTTAAAATACTTATGTAAAATGAGTAAAAAATTAAGTCAATGTTAACAGCAATAGTCTAGTGGTACTGTGCGCCGACATACAGCAGAGACGTGCTCACGGCGACCTGAGTTCGATTCCCGGCTCGAGGTCCTATGCCGATCCTTCTCCTCTCTCTGCTCCCAATGCTTTCCCGTCTGAAATCTCTACTGTCCTATCATAATAAAGGTGAAAACCCCAAAAAAAATTAAGTCAAAAGAGCTGTTTTTAATACAGCTCTTCATGTGCTCGCTAGACATTATACATAGTTCTTAATAGGGTTGAGTCGATGACGATGTCATCGTCCATCGACAATGGCGGATAGATATCACGATGCTCAGCCGGCATTGCGATCCATCGCTCCCGTCGCAACAGCAACCTTCTTGCAAAAAAAAAAACTCTCAGGCTCCGTTTACACTAATACGTTTTAGTTTTAAAATGCCATTTTAGAATGAACACGATCTACATTCAATTCAATTCATTTTTATTTGTATAGCGATTATACAGTGTAGATTGTGTCAAAGCAACTTCACATGGAAGTTTATAGTGAATTAAAACAGTGTCAGTTCAATTTTCTGAGTTAAAGTTCAGTTCAGTTTAGCTCAGGTCAGTGTGGGTTAATAATTACTACTGAGAGTCCAAACACTGAAGAGCAATTCCATCAATGCGCAGCTCTACAGATCCCGAATCATGCAAGCCAGTGGCGACAGCGGCGAGGAAAAAACTTCAATTGGCGAAAGTGAAGAATTAAAAAAAAATATCCACACTGGTGTTTCATCTAGCATATCTGAAAAGCCCACCTTACACACTTTACCGCTGAAAACGCACATCATGTGACCACACACACACACACACACACACACACACACACACACACACACAGCATGCGCTTCAGCAATATATGCGCACCTCTGAGCTCCAGGCAGTCAGTAAAGGGGTGCTTTGAGCACAAGCAGTTTATCAAGGATGTACCGCTGGATCGCATCTCTCTACAGTACACTGCTTCAATTTTTCGCTTTCACTTAGTAATTTACCATTATAACGACACAGATCACTCCGCCTATTCATGCCAGAGTTCCGCAGAAAAAAAGTGATTGACAGGTGGCAATTTGTGTGTAACTTATCTTTATTTATTTATGATTTGGTTATGGGTAAAAACAAATTACATGCGGGTCAGGTAGTTAAAACGGTAGGCTACAAATAATTAATTCTTTATGAATTAATTAATTATTCATAAATAATTAATTCACCGCCACCTACAGTGACGATGCATTCGTCCATCACAATGTTTCACATGCCAAATTGGTCAACATCGTCCAACCCTAGTTCTTAAAGTACAAATGAAATCAAAACTAACCTTATGATTTTGTAAGCTCACATTGCTAGTTTTGTAGTAAATAATTCATCTGTGCATGTCATTAAGAAAAAAAAATCATAGTTTGCTGTTTTCAGTTAAATTCTCAGATTAGGTCTGAGGTATTGGGCGTGGCTAACACACTTAGCCATGCCCATCCAGCTGTCAGTTATGAGAACAAACAGAAATGGTAAAGTGGAGGAGTCTGTTAGGCTGTAATAACTCTCCCTAAACCCTTTTCCAGATCTTTCTGAATGAAATACCTACTTTACTATATCCAATCTGCTCGCAGTAGAAAAAACAAGCCAAACCCACTGTTTTCTCATTTAATATTTTGTTTCTTTAGGACAGGGGTGTCCAAACTCGGTCCTGGAGGGCCGGTGTCCTGCTGAGTTTAGCTCCAACTTGCTTCAACACACCTGCCACGAAGTTTCTAGTATATCTAGTAAGAGCTTGATTAGCTGCTTCAGGTGTGTTTGATTAGGGTTGGAGCTAAACTCTCCAGGACACCGGCCCTCCAGGACCGAGTTTGGATACCCCTGCTCTAGAAACTGCACACATCACAAAACAAAATAAAAAACAGTTGCAGTTTTCGGTTTATGTGGACTTTAACATACGGATTTTTTCCCTTTAATCTTGTTCAATTTCTTTAGTTGGTTTAAATTTTTTAATTTACCTTTCATAAAACCTGCAGTAACATTGATTACTAGTATACATTTTATTTTTGCCATGTTGTTGATTGTTTGGGTTGCTTCCTAATTTGTATATTATATGTATTCAAGGTGGATGACACAAAGAAGGCTGTCCGGCTCAAAAAGCTTCCTGAGGGCTCTGTGACCTTCAATCAGCAAGCAAAAGGCAATGACAAGGTATTTTAGACCTATTAAAAGGACTTCATTTTTTATGGCTGTCCAGTTGTAGAAAATGCTAAAAAATTGTTCACATGTTTATAGTGGAAGCCTGTGACCACTGAGGCAAACTGCAATATAAGCAGTGAGAAATATGAGGGAATGATCATCAGAATCGCCTCAAAGGAAAGCTCAACTCAAGATAAAGAGGTAAGCCTTTGTATTCCCACAGCCTGAATAGTGTTTCACTACAACATATGAAAAGTTTCAGAATTATTTATACAAATGCTGAGCCTGGCTTTAATGACTGCTTACATGGATATCAGTAATCTAATTATTTGCCATAATCTAAATAAGACAACAATATGATTAAAGGTGCAGTAGGCGATCTGCCAGAATGCTAACATTAGTATAATAGCTTAGAAATGTTACGACCCTCCCCTGCCGTCCAAAGCCACGCCTCCTTAAGTCATGAACACGAGAATGCGGACTGATTAGATACAACACTTAATCATGGCATTCATCAGTTAGAAAACTCTTTGGAGATACGCACTTTATCAAGCGTAGTTGTTGACAGGCCAGCGGGTGCAGGAATTACAGGGTACAGGATAGCATACATGTATAGATCAACATACATAGATCATTTACTTTAATCATTATTATTGGAATGTGAAGAGACTTTCAACCAGCACAACAAAAAATGTTTCTGAAGGCAATCACCTACTGCACCTTTAAGTTTTTTAAATGAGTTGCTTTCTGAATGTTCCTTTCATGTTCCCATTTTACATGTTGTTGTACATGTATAGTACATAATTGATGTCATTACATCAGCATTCAATACTGGTTTTCTCCGGCGTTTTGCGAAACAACAGTTCGTCATGATGGCACCATATATGATTTTGGGTGTTTCCTTTTTAATTTTGCGACAACTTTAACTGCAGGTAATTTCTCACACTATTGCCCCGTTTCCACTGTTTGGTACAGTACGGTACAGGCCACCTTTATCATGGCATGCATTTCCACTGCCAAAAGGGTACCAATGGTGGGCGTGGTGTACGACAGAAAGTTTCAGTCGATGTCATTTTCATTCAAGGAAATGTGAAAGTAAAGCTGTACGGGTCGTTCACATATCATATGAGAAGCACTTCTCACAAAACAAATGCTTTATACACATAAATACATGTGTATAAATGTTCATTACTAACCTTTTTATGAACATAATTTGATTATAATTGCAAATCAATGAGTGCGAAATAGCCTACTGTAACATCTGCAATTTTAAATTACAATTAACACCATAAATGAAGACATACAGCCCCTTACAGTCTTCAATATGATACCAATTACAGAAAAACCACACGCAGCATACATTTAATCCTTATTTGGCTTCAAAAGCACGCAACATATAGCTCACAGTCAGTGCAAACCTCTCATCTGCATCTTTAATCTTTACTAGCACATCTAACCTCTGTTACAAAGTTATTCCGTCATTTCGAGTTCATAATAGTCCAAAAGGCGATGATAAGTAAAACAGTTAAACACAAGTAAGATAGTTAAGTAAGATAGTTAAACGTGGCAGTTTGTTCATGTTTTAGGTTGCTGAAAGAATCTTTTGCTCCTTCGTTTTTCGCACTTCTTTGTTTTTTTTTCCGCACTTCACTCTCGCGTTTGTCTGTTTCTGAAAGGATCGGATGTCAGAAGCTCTTCAATAATCACACACACGTTATTATCATCAGCTCAAGAAGTTTGTTATTTAAAATATGGACGCGCGGCAAGCTCTCTGGAGAAAGTGAAACCACTCACACTTAAGACGATTTCATAAAACAAAAACAGGGCACAGATTTTGTTCTTCTTGGCTTTGTGGCTGTTCATTAAGACAGCGACAAGGTTTGTTTGAGCTCAGGTCGACCATGGCTTGTTATTATATGTTTATATTATTACGGTGTAATGTCTCGGCTGTGTTGTGATAAGTACCCTTTTGAAAGGGTACTCAAAAAGTTGTCTGGTAGGGTTTGCTTTTAGGTACCTTTTGACAGTGGAAACGGCCATAAAAGCGTACCGTACCTTACCACTCAGTGGAAACGGGCCATTAAACTTGTGCTTAATGTGAAGGACAGTTCATCGCTAAAATAAATAAAATCGTACTGAACCATGCCGTACCATACCACTCAGTGGAAACGAGCCTTAAGTGTGCAAACAAATGATGACGGATGCAAATACTCAAGCAACAGGCCACCTCTGCCATTTCATTTACTAACTTTTCATTCATGCTCCTGCGGTAAACTCTGAGGTACTTCATTATGTTGTTTTCAACATATCCATAGTCATCATTTCCCGCTCACACCACAAATGTGCTCTGTTGCTTGAAGCCATTCTCATTTGTTTGTTGTCAAATGCCTGACAACTTCCATGTGTGTGTCCGGTTGCAAAATGTAGTGAAAGTACTACAAATAATAATAGTTTAAGGCGTTAAGGCTGCACTTCAATAATGCCACTAAAATAGCAGTACTCCACATGTCTTAATTTGATTTATGTTTAGGTTAATTATGACTCAAAGAAATGCTGTTTACATGGTAGACTCTGAATCAGAGTATTGTCTTAATCGTAGTATAGGTGTTCATGTAAACAGACACAATGTCATTCTTTTGTGCAATGATCATGGATAAAATATATTTTTACTTTTACTTTTGTTTTCTTTTGAGCAGATGGACTGTCAAATGCCCACTTTGGGTCTTCTAGTCACCACGTTAGAAGAAGGCACAGAGAAAAGGTTATCTTTTAAGTTGGGAGATGTGATGTCGAAAGCCACAATGATGAACGGAGACAAGGTCCAGTTCAACATTTGCTCCAACAGTGTAACCAATGAGGAGTGCGCCGTCAATGTGGAGATCCTGCCTGAAACGTTCCTGTCAGACACTGAAGAGCAACGAAAGATAGTGAGTGTTTTTATCGGTTTTATTTGTCCGTTTCATCCATCGTGATTTGTCCAGCTAACCAAAGGTGTCGAGTGTTCATTCAGATACAGCGGGGAAAATAAGTATTGAACACAACATCATTTTTCTCAGAAAACATATTTCCAAAGGTGCGGTTGATGTAAAATTTTCGCCAGATGTTGGCAATAACCAAAGAAATCCAAACCTAATTAGTTTACAAATGATGTGTAATAAAATGAAATGATGCAGGGAAAAGAATTGAACAGATGAAGAAAGGGAGGTGTAGTTTGCCAGTGAAAGCCCAGACAGCAGCTGAAATCTCTCAGTAGTTCTTCAGCAACCCTCTGCCCTTCCTCAGTGTAAATTAATATCAGCTGCTTCAGTCCAGGAGGATGAAGATGAAACCAGGGTGGACATTTTAGCAAGACAATCCAAAGTAATCCAATCTGATCCAATAATCACACACACGTTATTATCATCAGCTCAAGAAGTTTGTTATTTAAAATATTGACGCGCGGCGAGCTCTCTGGAGAAAGTGAAACCACTCACACTTAAGACGATTTCATAAAACAAAAACAACGGCCGCACTCACATTACATTCGGGCCTGGGCTCGGTTACGTCATCGATGATGAGCTGTTCATTAAGCGCTCTTACTCAGCACAGTGGAGATTTTTTTAGTTATATCATTTAAGTCGTTTGATATGCGGTGACACGCAGTCAAATATTTTGCCGAACAGATCAGCCACTTTTGTTGCTCATAAACAATCCTAAAGTCCTCGTGCTGCAAGAATTAAGAGGTTTGCTGAAGCTGCAGCTGTGGTACAGTGAGGGATTTGCATCTTTAATAATCTACGACAGTTTGCGTTCATTGAACAGTACGAATGATTAATTAATCCATATGAAACAGTCCCTAAAATCACGTCTCGCTTTGAGTTTCGAGCTTAGGCACGATTGCACTCACACCGCACTCAGGCCCACCTCTTCCAACCGTGCCAGGGCGGCCCAAGTGAACCGTGCCTGAGCCCGATTTAGAGCACTCACACTTCTCAAACGATCTGGGAAACGGGCCTGGGCACGGTTCGGATAGAATAGTGCGAGTACGCCCTGAGATACACACAACTGTAGTTTAAACAAGTGCAAAAAATGTTTCTCTTATTATTTATACCTTTTTTGGGAGAACAGCACAGTTATGCTTTGGTCACCTGACATTGTTGATTATTTGGGATGTCATATGTGTATATACAGTAGTCATAATGATCAGCTCTATAATGCATGCATTAGGGATATGGATAATAATGAAATTGCCTTTGAATTTGCCAATGTGTTCACTTTTCATTTGCACTTTGGCTTTTGATTGGCATGATTTAAAGGTGCTGTATGTAAGTTTTGGACTCCTAAAAAGCATACAAATACCATAATATATTTGCAAATATTTAAGAAAACATGCTAAGTGAACATTCTTGTTTATCTGAAAAACAATGCTGAAGTCAGATATTCTGCTTTGAACATGTGCGTTACATGCCGGAACTGTTGTCTTTGTTTTGGTCATTTAACCCACCCAATGCCACTTTAGCCAATTATATTTCGGCACCCCGGGTTGCCTTGGTATTTTATTAAGTCAGGAATGCTCTGAAAGTATGCATGCAAGACCAAACTGCGACCTCTGGTGGACAGTAGCAGACTCCAAATTGAGACAGATTTTGAGTTTCACATGAGGTGGTTACTAATTGGCAAATAATATAAATATTACGAATGTAAACATTAGGTGAGCAGGTTACTTTGTAACTCCGTGTCCTAACAACACGCTATGTGACGAGATTTGCAGTGATAAGAAATTTGGCTGCTTGGACCAGACAAAACACAACAGAAATGTAAATACCTTCATTCAGAAGCACAGAATAACACTGAATAAAGCACATGAGGTGTACCTGAGGTGATCATTGTCAGTTTTCTGTTGTTCTGCTGCAAGAAATAGAAGTCTTTACTAAAATACAAATTTCAGGTGTTGGTTAGAAAAATTCCTTCTATCGTGTTCCTCTGCTTTTAGCTAAAAAACGGTTCAAATCAGCCTCAAATCAGTCTTTAGACTTGATAGTCTGGCACATTAATGTCAATCTGGCAATCTGCGCTTGCGTGGACTCAGAGGAGCCGAATGAAAATGTGTTTTGATCTAGAAGTGCAATACCTAGTTCAACCACTAGGTGTCAAACTTACATACTGCACCTTTAACAGTTATTGTAGCGGCTGTGTGTGGAGCCCTCCTGACCGAGCCCACAGTATTCTTCTGTTTTTGCTGAAATGAATTTTTGCAGAAAAAAAGTATGTCTTGCTTGAATACAATGTATTTAGCTGACTAATTTGGTAAAGGTATAAAATGGATATATAAATTTGTTGTTCTTAAATTTGTTGTTGTTGTTTTTACCCTATAGGCCAGTGGATCATTTCTTGTTTATGTTTTTTTTCTGCAAGTCAAAGTTTCTGATTAACTGGAATTTTTCATGTATTTGACAAAGATTTCTGGCCCGTTCTCTTGTTCACCAGAAAACCAAAAATTGCTTATGGCGTTATCAGTGTTTGAAATGTAGCTGATCTTTCAAAGATGCTCCCTTTAATTTAATTCACAACTTCAGTCAATGTTTACTGTTGCTTATGACATGCTTCCGTCTATTAGGGGCTTGTAATCAAGCTGGATGATAAATGTGGGTACATCAAGACACAACAGGAACCACAGCTATTATTTGACTTGTGTGAGGTAATGGAGGACGCCAAACTCGCTTTGTCTGAAAAGGTTGAATTTACATTAGTACCGGTAAGTTCTCTTCATTTAAAACCTGTGATCTTTGTTCCATTATTGTAGTGGTACTACTGTAACGTTGTAGTTATGTTTTTTTTTTCTGGAAAAAATGAAAGGGCAACCTTTTGTTTGCTATTGTCAGTCCAACTTTTTGATGTAATTGTTGTGCTATTTGAAGAACGAAGAAGTTGAAGGTGGAAAACAAGCTGTCAGAATAAGAAGGCTAAATGAGAGCGTCTTCACATCTGCACCAAAATTAGAGGCCGTTGGGGTGAAGGAGAAGGTGCTGTACATCAACTTCTGTTGTTGTAAATCTACATATTTCACTAGTCGTTTAAACATGAGTAGGTCTAATATCTGCATGTATGGCTTGTGCTTTAACTAATCGAATAGCCAGTGCAACCCCTAGTAAGTGCATTATGTTAGCAGTTTCATTTTCTGTGGTTTGATTGATCCCTAAATATGGACTCTACTACATTTGCTTGGCTGCCTGCAGAAGAAAATGACCATCAAATTGCTGAAGGATCCAAAAGACATCAAGCAAGAGGCCAAAACAGAAGAAAAAGACAGTGAATCATTGAATGTACAGTAAGTAAATCAAGAGTAAGAAGGTTTGTTTAGCCCACTAGTTAGATGCTCTGAAGGAGTACTTCATTGGTATACTGTTGCATTGACCGCAGGTCTAAAAACTGTAGTTTTTATTTTATTAGTTTTTTCTTTAGTGCATTACTTTTGACATGATTGACTTTTTTGAATACAAAATGAAGTATTAAAGGTGACATCGGATGCTTATATTACTCATGCTGATATGTCATGGCCCAGTACAAAGTCATAAGTAATGAAAGAGATTCTCTTGGGCCACAAGAACACAAAATTACTCTTTATGAGATCCCATTTTATTGTGAGTTTCCCTTTTTTTTCATATTTGCCACAGCCATATCACCGTGCAGCCCAAGACCAGTTACACACTGAAGCTAAGCAGGGCTGAGCCTGGTCAATACCAGGATGGGAGACCACATGGAAAAGCTAGGTTGCTCTTGGAAGTGGTGTTAGTGAGGCTAGCAGGGGACGCTCAACTTGTGGTCTTTGTGAGCCCTAATGACTCAGTATAGTGAAGGAGACACTATACTGTGAGTGAGCGCCGTCTTTCGGATGAGACGTTAAACCGAGGTCCCGACTCTCCCATGGAAAATCCCAAAAATCCCAGTGTCTAAAGTTACATTTCAACAGCCACTATGTTTACAGGATGAGGATGGAGTCCATGATATGCTTGTAGGCTGGTACAGAACTAGCTGATTACGTCTAAATCGGCTAGAATATTATGGCACTTGAGTACACTGTATTTTTATTAACTATCAGCTTGCTTTCTTTTCAACTTGTCTGAGCAGATACAGCAGAGACCCTCAGAAAAAAATATCTACAAAAGTACAAATTTCATCCGATACCACCTTTAAATTATTATTAGTGAATTAATCAAAAGTGCGGACAATATCTCAAGCTTCTGGATTAAACATTAAGGCCCAATTCCAATTCTACCACTTAGCCCTTACCTTTACCCGTTGGTAAGGGTAGGGGTGTCCCAATTCTCTTTAGCTTGAAGGCGTAGGGCTAAAGGGAAGGGCTATATACCCCTTCGAACTGAGATTTTTCAGGACCACACTCGAAATTAAGGGGCAAGAAAATTTCCCAGAATACACCAGTCTCACAACATTCTGACACTCGATGACGCTCGAATACTTTGTCAGAAAAGTCTATTGGCTGGGAATGACCTTTTTTCAGTGTCTGCTATAATGTTAATGTTGTTTTTGGTGTGTTTACATAGATAAATATGGCCACTGTGTAAATGCACCTTATAGTTGCGACTTTATTGCCACATTAGATCATTATGATAACATAACATATCCCTTCAGTGATTTCCTGAAGATAAATACCAAAAAATAACACAACTGGAATAACTACAGCAGTCGCGTTCGTCTAATCTCATATGAAGCAAGAGATCGTGATGACATATGATGACGTGTGCAGGTGCTGTAGTGCTCTCCCATTTCTTAGGGGTACATTTTGAAGCCCTTCCCCTTCACACTCTGTTTTAAGGGGGAAGGGGTAGGGGGTATGAAAATAGAATTGGGATTGGGCCTAAAAGTGATAGAAATTTACGCTATTCATATATTAAGGACAATTAATCTGTATAAATGATGTAACTTCTGGTACAGTTTAATAGATATTTGTCTCAATGTTTTTTTATTTTATTTTTGTTTTATTTTATTTAATTTTTTAGCAGGCCAAACAAGGCATCATCAGTAAATGATCTGAAGAAGGAAAGTGTTGTTAAACAAGAAAATGCTAAAAGCGATAGAGCGAGGAGCAGAAGCAGGGAAAGTAGTCGACGTAGGTATAGTCGTAGTAGGAGCAGAAGCAGAGAGCGTGGCCGACGCAGATTCAGCCGAAGCAGAAGCAGGAGTCAAGACAAAAGCAGGAGCCATCACAAGAAGTACCGAAGTTCCAGTCGTGAGCGAAAGGATGGCCGATACAGGTCCAAACGCAGTCGGAGCAGAGATCGCTCGGAGAGATCCCGTCGGAGTAACAGTCGCAGCAGAAGCAGAGAAAGGAACAGCCAAAGTTCCAGAAGGAGAAGTCCCAGCCCAGTTGACCAATATGGTCGCAGTGTTAAACTAAACCCTTCTAAAGAATCAGACAGCAAAAAGAGAGTTAAAAGCCCTGATGGTGATGTAGATGATGAGTTGTTGAAAAAAAGGAAAGAGCTGATGGAACTCAATGAGCTGATCGCACGTAAAAAAGCTATTGTTGCTTTGGAGCAAAGTGCCAAAAAAATTGAACCTGAGGGTGAAAGTGGAGTTACAACATTTGATTATGGACATATGCATCGGGAGAATGTGTGGACGCCTGACCTAAAACCAGTGAAATCCATTTTGAAGAAACAGTCTGAGCCTCCCATTGATCCCATACCTCAGGTTTGTTTCAATTTGGGCTTTTCGTTTTGTATACAATTGGTTACTTAAATGTCTCACTGTCTGTCTTATCTTTTCCAAGGCTTCAGCAAGCAAGGAATCTTCTGCTCCTGATAAGAGTGAGAATCAAGAAATGCAAATTGGATACTACCAACAAACTAGTGCTAATAGCTCAAATATACCTGGCTTGTCTTTATTCGAAACCAATTCAGAGAGGACTTTGACCACTGCGGGATCTGAGAAGATATATTTACCTCTGATTGACGATGAAGAATTGATTAGAAAGAAGATACAATTAGATGAACTCAGTGAGACCATAGCTCGCAAAAGAGCAATTATGGCCATGAAACAGAAGGTCAAAGTTCTTCGCGACTTGGAACCTGAGATGGAAACAGAATATGATCTGGACTCAGACACCGATGATCAACTTGTAATGTCTACAGGAAACCTATGGAGCTCTAAAGTAAAACCTGATATTCAGCCCAAAAGGTCCATTTTGAAGAAGCAGTCAGAAATTCTCAGCTCTCAGGTTTGTTGATTTGTAAAATTTAGATAAGCACTCCTTGGTGAAACAAACAGCATTTGCTGGTAAAGCTGGTTTTCCAAACATGGCTGTGTTGTTACATGGCCAGATTATGTGGTTCTCCAGTTTTACCAGGTTTGATTTTGGCTAAGATGGTATGACCCAGCCATTTTAAAGTCAATCTTGGTGGTAAAATGGCTGGTTCATATAATCAAGGAACTATATCTAACTAGCTACCATCTGAAGCTGGTTTTAGCTGCTGGGATGCCCTCTGCTATTTTTATGTATTAGGGCTGTCAATCGAATAAATCAAATTGTGTGCTTTAATCGCAACTGTAGTCTCGGACTAGTCGCAAAGAATAGGCGGTCTTTAAACAAAGAAATGCATGACAATCTAGTTTAAGGAAACATCCTCTAGATTTATTATGTTTTTATTCTTATAATTTATTATTTTTAACTTGCCTTAAGTGAATAAGTGCAGATGCCTATTGTCATTGATTAGCTGTTAGGGGGCGTTCACACAGAACGCATTTTTTTAATTCTGAGAATGCAAGGAGCACTGCACTGCCTTTTTATTTTTTGACAAGACTTTTTTATTTCGCTAGGCAAAGGCTAAATCAGTTGCATATAATGCAATATTGTTATGAATGTAATATTTAATAATATTTTGATATTCAAGTGATGTTCAATTCATACAGCTCCTAATAACTTGAAACAGCGACCACTAGTCTCTTCTCCATCTTTAAAAGTCTCCGTAGTTGTCTTCAAACACAAAGACTGCTGTCACATCAACAAAAACCCAGTTGAACCAAATGGAAACCCAAATTAGTTTTACCAATTCAACTTTACCAATGTCTTTGGACTGTGTGGGGAAGCACCCAAAGGAGACCCACATGAACACACGGAGAACATGCAAACTTCACACTGAAATTAACTAATGACTTGAACCTGCAACCTTCTTGCTGTGTAGCGACAGTGCTTAACCCTTTGCAACCATGTTGCCCCTCAATATCACACAGTTCATGTATTCTCGTACCAATGGTTCTCGTTGATGGTTTCGGCCTTGAAAGATGTGGATGGATCTTTGCGTTTGGCCCAAAGATGGTACCATATGGCTCGTTTCCACTGAGTGGTACAGTGCGGTATGGTTCGGGTCGGTACGGGTCACCTTTATCGTGCTTGCGTTTCCACTACAAAGGGTACCCTTTTGGTGGGCATGGTGTACTACAGAGAGTTTCAGTCGACGTCATTCTCGCTCGAATAAATGTCTACAGTAAAGCTGTACAGTTTGTTCACATTATACGAGAAGCTCTTCTATCAAAACAGATGCTTTACACATGAATACTTGTTTATAAATGTTTATTACTAACATTTCTATGAACATGATTTGATTATAACTGCAGATCAACTACCGTGTGACAGCGTTACAGCCTACTGTAACGTCTGCAATTACATAAAATAAATAAATAAATGCAACATATATGAACACATACAGACCCTTACAGTCTCCGATATGTTACCACTCGCAGATAAACTACACACAGCATACAGTGAGTCTTTATTTGAGTTCAAAAACAACACGCAACATATACAGTAGCCTACAGTCAGAGAAAATCTCTCATCTGTATCTTTAATCTTCACCAGCACATGTAGCCTCTGTTAGAGAGTAATTCAGAGTTCATAATAGTCCAAAAGGTGATGATAAACATGGCAGTTTGTTCATGATTTGTTCATGGCAGATTGTTCAGGTTGCTGAAACTATTTGCTCCTGTGTTTTGTCGGGCTTCTCCTTTTTTCCGCGCTTAACTCTCACAATTGTCCTTTTCTTTCTGAATAGATCAGATGTCGAAGACGCTTCATTAATCACACACGTTATTATTATCAGCTCAAGAAGTTCGTTATATCAAATCTAGACGTGATCGCAAGCTCCTTGGAGAAATCGAAAACTGCTTGCACTTTTAGACTTTTAGACGGCCTCGTAAAACAACAACAGGACACGGTAGATTCTTGGCTTTGTGGCTGTTCGTCAAGACAACGACAAGGTTTGTTTTGAGCCTGGGTCATCCATGTATCGTTATTATATGCATATAGTTGTCTCTGCTGTGTATTTAAAAACATGGCGGCTCCATTGTTTTGATTCTGGCTAGCTCCACGAGATCGTGACTAATCTCTGTAAAGCAATCAGCGTTCAGCTGCGCGTGTAGCTCCACCTTTTGGTACCCTTTCTCTTCTTTGGTACTCTTTTGAAAGGGTGCCGAAAAAGTGCTTCGGTTCGGTTCGGTTCGCTTTTGACAGTGGAAACGGCCATAAAAGCGTACCGTACCATACAACTGAGTGGAAACGGGCCATTAAACTTGTGCTTAATGTGAAGGACAGTTCATCACTACAATAAGTTTAAACAACTTTTTTTAATCCAAACTTCCATCTGGAAGCTTTTTATAACGATTCTTGCTGTTCAGCACACAGGTCATGTCCTGAATCATCATATAATTTCATATTATCTATCACACAGTTGCTGCAATGGCAGCAACACCTTATCAAACGAATAACTTAGTTAAAGAAATATAAACATGTTAACATTTTCAGATTAATTGGATGCTGTAATGCATAAACAGTGATTATGTTTCCATGGACATTAGTAATCAAATTATTTGCCTTAATCTAAATATGACAATAATATGATTAAGGTGTTTACATGAGTTGCTTTTTGAATGTTCTGTTCATGATCCTGTTTTACATGTTATAGCACATAATTCGATTAACGTCATTGCGTCACCATACAATGCGTATCCACATTTCCTCCAGTTTCATGTAATTTCGAGTTTCATTTTGAATTTGTCATCTTTAACTTCAGTTTGGCACTTTCACTTTCATTCAGGAACATTTCATGCATTCCCCCGTGACAAACGAGATATTGGATGCGAGTATGAACTGCTCGAAGAGTGTAGTTTTATTGGAATTTGATACGCCGTTGAGGAAAAAACCTCAGGATTTCGTGATCCAAGTTTCTGTGCAGTTATAGGGTGTCAAACAGCCATGTGTGTATGGAATATTCTGTCGCAAAATGCGGCGATAATCATACACAACGGTAATAGTTTAATAGTGTTTACATGTCCGTACTGCACTTCAATAATACAACTAAAATCAGCATACTTCACATGTCTTAATCTGATTTCTATTTAGTTCAATTATGACTTTAATCAGATTAAATTAATCAAAAATCACTGTTTACAAGGTAGACTCTTAATCAGAGTATTGTCTTAATTGTATTAAAATTGGAGTATTGGTGTCCATGTAAATGTAGTCATTGACAGCCCTAATATATATTATTCTGCATTGTGAAAAAGCACACCTTATACACCATGATATCAGCTCAGTGGCGGGAAATTACTATTGAAAAAAATAGCAAAATTGAAAAAATTATTTATTTTTTTGCATTTTATGCTTTGCAGAGTGACACAACCTCAAATGATGAATATGGTCAACCAACTCAGGATGATTCTCCATTTACAATACCATCCGCTCAGGCAAAAGCACCATCATTCTTTAACCGGCCTTTATATCCGCAGCCTATTCAATCAGTTTCTTTGGGCTTTTTCAATCGGATGAAGCAGGAGACTCCAGCAACCTCACAAGTGACGGAAACACCCACTTTTAACAAACTAGTTATGCCACAGCTACTCATGCAAGCAGCCAGCTCAACATCTTCGCTCAATCAGAAGCCTTCCACCGTTTCCAAAGCTCACCATGACCAACCTGGAGTATCATCTCGGCAGCCTCATAACCCTCCCCAAAGCAGTATCCCTTCTACAAGCGAGAGTTCTTCATCAGATAAAAAGTGCAATCTTACCACTCAAATGGAGCGCTTTCTTAGTGCTCTCAACAAGGCTGACACTAGTGTTGTTAACTCATTGTTTCAGGAGGCTAGAAAGGATCAAGCTCTAATGAACACCAAGAAATCCACTCCAATGCAAGCCGAGAGAAGAATTCCCTTAATTGATGAGATATATGATCCTTTTAAGGAAGACGAAGACAATAATCAGCTTTCTCTTTTGGGAAAGCATTCTGGCCAAGAACGAGTTAAAAGTGCTGTAAAGGACTCCAGCAGAGATGACCTCTTGCCTCATGAAAGAGCGGTTCAGGATGGTAGTGGCTTTTCTCGACTTGTTGGAATGAAGTGTAGTGTAGATCCTACTTCAAAAGCTGAGAAGAATCCATACGGGCATCAAACGCATTCTGAAAATTGGAGCATGTTTAAAGAACATCCAAATCTGTTTTCCGAGCAATGGAAGCAGTACGAAAAGGATGCCAGTCTGTTTGCAACAGAACAAAAACAATACACTGAAGAACATAGTCAGTCTGTAGAGTACGAGGATGCCAGACAAGATGTCCAGCACTCCTACGTAGAGGACAGAAGGATGCCTGGCGCGTTAAGCAAAAGCTTAGCCCGTCAGGAGTCTGAAAAAAGCACTGAAGAAAAAGACAGAAAGTTAGAGAGCTTTGAAAAGCTTCAGAGTCTTCTTCAAACTATAGGGCTTAACCTAGACACTTCAGAGGTTAGCAAGTTAGCTGACAGGACACAAGAGCGATTGTATGGTAAGATGAAAAAACCTCTTAGCGCTGCATCTCACTCCTTTGAGCACAAAAGGGAGCGATCGATGAGCCAGTCAGAGCAGAGAGGAAGTAGCAGTAGGGCAGATTCATCAGACTCTGAAGGGTTCAGGTCGGCTTCGCCAGCTCAGTCGTCCACTCGAAAGGTGTACATGAGCTATAAAGAGCTCAAATCCGAAGACCAGGACAAAGTGGGAGAAGTAGACCTAACTAGTATTAAGAGAACCATAATAAATGTAAAACTGACAGAAGGCGAACAGGATCCATACAATACTTCATCTGAGCAAAATGTGGCTACTGAAGGTTCATTCCAGCCAGGGACAGTTCAGCAGGACTTCTCCCAGTATAACCAGAATTACGCCATGTCAGCTCAGCAGTATTCACAATATCAAAGCAGTAGTCAGTATGCTTGGGGTGCGTACCCTTACGGCACAGCACCTTCATCCTCTCAAATTGGTTATACTAGTGGTCACCAAGCAATGGCTCCACACATGATGGCTGCTTATAATTTATACGGTTCATACAATGCATCAATGTCCAATCCATATTATATGCATCCAACCTTCATGCCACATTCCTATGGTCAATTATTCACCCCTAGCCCTCAACAACAATCCGCAAGTAATGCTCCCTATGCTAAACCAGTGGTTGGTAAAAACGCAGCTGACAAAGTAAAGCCGCCTGTTAGATGTCTCACAACGATAGAAACTCTCAAAATGGATAGTACACTTATTAACATACAAACTGTAGAGGACAATGAAGCGAAATGTGCATCCGAGGACGTCAAGGATAAACAAGTCTCAGCCATAACAGAAGAAGACATCAAGGCTAAGCAGATGAAAAGGGTATGACATCTTTCTTCAAACTTCTCACATGTGGAATCCTTTGTTTGTTTGTTCCTGAGTATCTCTGTTATAATTAATACACGCTGTCATACTTTGTCAAATCTGCGATGTAGAAAAGATCAGATGCTACACAAAGGACAATGTTGTAATATCCTGTAATATCCTAAATCTGCGATTGATAAATGTGCTGATTGTTTTAGCGACGTTTTGTCAATGAGAGTTTTGTTCTTATATAATTGTGCTCTGGGCAGCTCGAACAGTTTAACCAAAGAATGAAGCTGAAGAAAGAGAAGCAAATGGAAGCCCAGCGATCGCGTGGACAAAACCAAAATTCAGCTCCAGGTATTAGTATTTCCAGAGTCTTGAGGTTCAAGCATTTGTTGACTTTTTAAGAGCTTCAGATGCTATCAGTTTCATTGTTTTGTTGTTCTTTTGTCTTGCAAGAAAGACTTGGATTACTTCAGTTGTGCAGAGCAATGCTGGGATCTCAAGGAAAAGTGGTAGTTCAGGTAGTTCTCAGGTCATAATAGGGACAAATATTAGATCACACTGTAGCCTTTAAAAATAGCCAGCCATGTGTCAAAATTTTGGAAAACAAGCATTTTGGAGTTTGAAAATGTGTGCATTTAAATACCTTGAAATTACAGCTTAGATTCATTTGTATGGATAGTAGTGATGGGAAGTTCGGATCATTTCACTGACTCTGACATTTGAGTCTCATTCATCTCGTTCAATTTGTTCATCTCGTTCGATTCATCAACTCGTTCGATTGATCAAATAACATTAAAAAGTTACGAGATGCTTCCAAACACATCTACAACTAGCCCAAACGTTGATCACACTACAAACAAGTCAGAACTATTATGCTACAATACAATGCAATGCTACTAAGAAAGAAAAAATAATCCTTCATTGTTTACCTGGTGTTTTATCTATGATTAGCTCTGCTCGCCTCTTCTGGCAAGGCAAGTCTTCATTTTGAAAATGACTTAATTCACATTTTTGGATGGAAACACAGCTACTGACAGTCCCATGTAAGCATAACCAATGCATACTGTCTGAGCTGGAAACACCCATGATTAGTTCACCTTTTGAGTCTTCGGGATTTTGAATCATTCCTTCATCACATGACCATATGTAAAGAGATGACTCAAAACCAACTCAAGAAATGAACCGATCAAATCTTTTTCCGGCTCTAAATGCATATGATTGGCTCTTTCACTTGAAGAATGAACAACTCAAACCGAGGACTCGAGAGATGAACGAATCAAATCTTTTAACGGCTCTGACTGCATTTGAGTGGCTTCTGTCTTTTACGTGATGAACTATCAAGTCAAACCTGATAGAGGACTTGAAAAATGAACTAATCTCCTCCATCTGCACAAATGTGCGCATGCACGAATGAATGAATCATTCTTGAGTCACGTAAAAAATTCATTCAAAATGAACGAATTGTTTAAGACCGACCCATCACTAATGGACAGTGGTAATAGATGGTAATACAGTGTAGACAGAGGTAAAGACAGTGGTAATAGTGGTAAACGAATTAGGGCAATGTTAGGGCATAAGATTTAACACTTATAATTTAGACCAGTGGTCTCAAACTTAATTCCTGGAGGGACACAACTCTGCATAGTTTAGCTCCAACCACCTCCAACTCACACCCGCTGAATAGGCTCTAGTAGTCTTGAACACCTTGATTAGTTGGATCAGATGTGTTTGATTAGAGTTGGGGCAAAACTGTGCAGAGCTGCTGCCCTCCAAGAATCCAGTCTGAGACCCATGATTTAGACCGTCTAAAGCCAACTCAGTAGTAGTTACTTGGAGTGTACATCCTAATTTTAAAGTTATTTATTATTAGTTAACTAATTTACCGCAATTATAGCGTGAGGTTAACCACTGAAATGTCTTTGAAGTCCGCATGAACTGGAAGTCAACAGACTTTTATTTCAGTATGTTGATGTACTTCTGACTAAAACTGAATATTGTGTAGGGGGCGGTGCTTACTTTTTGCGTATCATTTACTCTTAGCAAACTAACAGTAAGATTAGCAAGATTAAAGGTCCCATGAAATTAAGATAAATTAGTTTGTCTGTTTTAAGTTTTAGGGATATCTATAAGCTAGTGCGCTCCAAAATGGTGACAAAGTTTGCGTTTAGAAAATATAAAACCTATATAAAACATTTTTTTTTCACCTCATACTTAAGTTTCTAATCAAATCTTGACCAATCAAATGCTCTTTAGTATTTGACATGCCCCGCCCCCTTCAAGATGCTTGTCATTTGCTTTTTAACCACTCTCACTGGCAGAGCTGTGAGGAAAACCAAATGCTATTTTGTAAAAGGGGAGGGTTGAGACTGTCAAACAGTGAATAAAAATGCACATTTCAAAGCACTTCATGGGACCTTTAAGAACTTGTCCCAACAGAGAAGCACCGCCACTCCAAACGTGGAATGTTCAGACTTTGATTGAAGATTACCAAAACAGTTGATTAACTAGATTGATGTATGTTCATCTCAAGAATAACAATGTGCGTTAGCAAAAATAAACATGGTATAATTTGATTCCACACGGACTTTAAAGAAAGTTTGAATTCATTTTTCATTAGTGCGTGGTTAGGGTGTGTTAAAGCTTATAATGTAGACCAACTCAGAAAGCCTACTTAGCAGTAGTGTAGATCCATTCAAATGTTTTATTTCAACTTAAATGTTTTAATTCTCAACTCATTAGCCAAAATTAGGTAAGACTTGTTAGGGAAGATAAGTATTTAGGTGGAATAACATCACCATGTTAGGTCCTGATATGATGTTAACGTATGGACCATCCTTGTTTTAAAAAAACTAAATTCACTTGGCCAAGCCTGTTAATGTACACCTTATATTGTAACACGTTCACAGGTAAAGGTGCCTCCGTTGATATAAAGAATGTGTGGATATGTGGCCACTCTCTTGTGTTTTGGGCTGAGAAGAGGGCTACGTCCGCTGAGTTTGGGATGCAGCTGGGCATGCGCTCAGACTTCGCGCGGGTCTGGTGGAAGGGCGTGCAGGGCATGACATGGAAACAGCTCGTCCCGTTGCTGCATCAGCTCAAAGACAACTGGCCCAAACCCGATGTGCTGATAATCCACTTAGGTGGAAATGACATTAGCACAACTTCTCCAGAAGACTTCATCCAGACTGTGAAGAATGATATGGCCTCATTGAAGAGCATATTCCCTGGGTGCCTGCTGGTGTGGTCAAGCATCCTCTCTCGACGGTCCTGGAGGGGTACAGAAGATGGCAAACAAATGGACATTATCCGATTGGCTATTAACAACAGCATGCAAACAGTTATGTCAGAACTCGGTGGCTCTGCCTTGAGACATATCAACATAACAAGTGGTTTGGGAATCTACAGGCCAGATGGAGTTCACCTGTCTGGGAAAGGTATTGATGTCTTCAATCAGAACCTACAGGCTTTTCTGGAGAAATGGGAGCAAGAAACTAGTAAGACGGAGGTCCCATCAGATTGAGATTTTTTTTTTTTTTTTTGGAAGTCTTTATTTGTTTAGATCAGCTGATGCAGCTGAGAATTTCATGGCAGCATAGTGGTGTTTCATTATTGTATGCAATGCTTTTTGTTCTAACTTCAAAATTGATTGTTGTACAACCTATGTAGAATTAAAGCCGAATCATTTTTTTCTATATGTGCATATTACAAATGTATTTTGCGAGTATCTGTTCAATTTTACTTGTTTTGTTTTATACATTTCAATTAATAATTAATAAAATGATCATAATGAAAATGCATTGCCTTTTAATAGAAAATCAACTTTGTCACACATTTTGATTTTAAATATATTAAAAGGTTCTGTACATCTGTTTGCACAAAAACAAACAAACAAACAAACAAACTAGAAAAGCCTGAAAAGTGTTCATTTTGTACTCATGTTTTAAAATTGTGATCTTAAAGGGATGTGTCCTTTTAAAGGTGCTTTATGTAAGTTTTTGACTTTTCTAAAGCATAAAAATACCATAATATGTTTGCAGATGTTTAAGAAACATGCCAAGTGAACATTCTTGTTTATCTGAAAAACAATGCTGAAGTCAGATCTTCTGCTTTGAAAATGTGTTTTTCCGTGCCGGAAAGCTGTTTTTGTTCTTTTAAAGAGCCCCTATTATGGGTTTTTGAGAATGACCTTCCATGTAGTGTGTAACACAGCTCTAAGTGAAGTGAAATATCCAGCTAAGGCTTAAATCTGAAAGTGGACTGTGTTTAAAACTATTGATTCATCTAAAAAAAGAGTCGACTCACAGTTCCCAATGAATCGTCGTGATAACGAGTCTTTAGCCGTTTCGGCGTGACGTGGATACGAAATATAAGCCTCGCCCATTTGTTGCGCGTGCAAACCCGAGAAATTTTGTTTAATGAAGGATCAGAAAAGACTATAGATGTAAGGGACTTTGTCAGTACATCGATCAATGGATCAGTTTCTTCCTCCATTTGTGCAAGTCCAAGTGCATTACCATGGCTGCCTCCTTGTTTTCTCTAGCTTGTGTTTTGTTACTTGTAACCGCTTGTACTGTATCTGGTTAACTCTTTTTATTCTCATATCTCGTCTAATACCACATTGAAAACGTGACGCGTGACGCTTTGTTTACGGATTTAAATGCGTTTGTGAGCTCGCGTTCCACTGTCTTGTCGCGTTCCACTGCCGTTTGTCGCTGCTATGGCCATTGTCAGCTGTTCTTACACACGTGCATCGTTTAAAAGAGGGTGAGGTGTCTGAATAACACGAAGGGCCGGAGCAAGCTGAACTGGCACTCTAGGCAAACAGCGATCACACCGCCCTCAACCCGAAAGTGAAAAAGTGACCGGTTCGCGGATGAAAGTGAGGACCGGAAGGGAGGGGGTGGGTGTCGCAGATGAAAGTGAGGACTGGGAGGGAGGGGGTGGGTGTCGCGAATGAAAGTGAGGACCGGGAGGGAGGGGGTGGGTGTCGTGGATGAAAGTGAGGACCAGGAGGAAGGGGGTGGGTGTCGCGGATGAAAGTGAGGACCAGGAGGAAGGGGGTGGGTGTCACGGATGAAAGTGAGGACCAGGGGGTTCGCGGACGCCGCCCTCACTATTCTGCCGCACAAGGCGGACGCCTAGGTCGCCTCTAGGAGGCGCTGGTCCTGATAGCACTGTTGAGAACTTGAGATTTAAGTACTGTGTACCAATCGCAACAGACTGTCATCGGTCCAATCAGCGCAGATTAGCTTCGCGCTAAGGAGGGGTTTCGGAACAAATGAATCGCTGAACAATTCATACGGGAGTCACTGGGATAATTAGGTGAAGATAAATGCATGTTATAAGACCATGAAAGTGTTTTTTTTTGACCTTGCATGCATATCAGCCTGTTGTCGGAGACCCTTAAAACCAAAATATGACCCTTTTTAATGTATAATAGGGGCTCTTTAATCTGCCCAATGCCAGTTTAGCCAATTATATTCCAGCACTCGGGTGGCCTTGGTGGAAAACCACATATTTCATTCATTCATTCAGAAAGGCTCTGAAAGCATGCACCAGTGACCGAAATGCGACCTCTGGTGGACAGTAGCAGCCTACAAAATGAGACGCAGATTCAGTTCCACATGAGGTTATTAATTAGCAAATCATATAAACATTAAGAACGTAAACATTAGGTGACCAGGTTACATTGTAACCCCGTGTCCTAACACACTTCATGACGAGATGCGCAGTGATAAGCAATTTGGCTGTTTGCACCAGACGAAACACGACAGAATATGGAGAATATTCCCTCTATCGCGTGTCATTGCTTTTATTTAGAACACAGTTTAAAGGGCACCTATGGTGAAAAATCTACTTTTTAAGCTGTTTGGACAGACATATGTGTAGGTATAGTGTATAGACCGTCATATTGGGGTGAAATAAACACACTCTGTCCTTTTTTTCAATTTAACAACATAAAAACGGTGGACCAATTGGAGCTGTTTTGAGACCGACTGCAACTTGATGTAGGAGTGCGGTCCCCCCGCCCACCAATATTGATTGACAGATGTGCATTACCATCTCCTCAGTATGTTGTTTCACGTCCACCATTTTCAGCGTGCGAGTCAAAGCGACGTCACCAAAGAAACACTCTGCTCTATTTTTAGATGTAAGGCTCATTGGGCTCAACATTCACCACGTTATCGCTCTCCTCCACGCCAGTGTTTGTGAGTTTTGGTGTGTTTGCATACATGTGTACTTTTCATTGTGTCTTCCTTAAACTTCAGCGGTTTGCATTTCCCGCGGTCACAGAAGCTCCCTGTCATCTTAACTAGGTGCAGCTGGAAAGTGCGAGCGCGTTGCCTCACGTGCTCGTCCCTCCATTCGAAATAACGAACTAACGACGCGCAGCGCCATGCATTTCGCGTTGTCGCGGGTGAAAGTGACGACCGTGGCGTTTGCTCACTATTCTGCCGCCTAGGTCGCCTCTATGGATGCGCTGGCACTGCTCAGGACACTGTTCATATTTCTGCCGTGCCACAGAGCGTTATCTGAATAGTTTCATTTAAAATAACACGCGAATGTGCGCGTCTGGTGTGCCGCGTCGTGGCTCTCAGCAGCGCATTTGGTGTATGACGCCCTTTAGTTATAGCCTCAAGCAGGTCCTACACCAGAAGAGCCGCTCAGCGACACTCAGCGTCGCGCCACGCAGTGGCATGCATTTCTGAATTCTAAACATAAGTTTCTATTGGGTGACACACCGGCGCTGCAAGTGTGCGATACTTTCAACTGTCATGTGCGCGCCGTGTCGCGGTGCATCCGGTGTGTGATGCCCTTCAGTCACAGTTAATTCACTGTGCTTTATTAGTCTCGGTGTAGGCTACAAGTTTCGAGCTTTAAACTAGCACACAGTTGGCTGTAAAACTATACAAAGACACAAATGATTTTGTACTCTCTGCTTGGTCTGTGTCTGAGTCCTACATGTACGTCTGAATGTTGGTACTCTCATGTTGCTTCTCTCTGTCTGCCTGTCTATTGCAATACACACAGCGGGGGAGCTCTTGGCTCCGCCCCCTTGTTAACTTGGGCGGGAAGTCAAAACTAGTTTTCATGTGAGGCAACACGCCCCTAAAACAGCAAACTGTGTACACGCCCCCAAAATGACACTTTTTAACACATCATGATAAAAAAATCTGAATTGTGTTTTGAACTGAACCTAAACTGGCACACTCAGAAGAACCATAATATTAATATTACCTCTTAAAAAGGGTTAAAATAGGTGCCCTTTAAATCACTCGCTCCTGTCCTCAATCTGGCAGCCTTCGCTTGCCTTTGTTTTGATCCAAGAGTGCAATACCTAGTTCAACCACTGGGTGTCAAACTTACATACTGCACCTTGAATGAAATGAAAAATGCTGACTGCATCCAAAACCAAATAGTATAATGGAGGAGTTTCTTTTGCACGGTGGAGGAGAGTAAATGACTAGCATTGTTTTTCAGATAAACACGTATGTTCACCTAGCATGTTTATTAAATATCAGCTAACATTAAAACCTATTATGGTATTTTTATGGTTTAGAAGAGTCGAAAACATACATAGAGCACCTTTAACATTGTTTTAGTTTGTTAAAGTATTAAAATTGTAAAAAAAAATGTGGAAAAGAACACGTTGCGCAATGATTTTAGATATAGAAAGTGAGTAAAATGATTTACCCTTGTCAGACAGGCTGTCATAACTCACATGCTCGGTTAAAACCTTGCCATACTGCTGCAGCTTCTTCACTATTGTCTGGTAAATAATCACGTCCTGTCGCCCTCCCCGAATGCTTCCGCAAAAGTATATGTTCATAATTTGAAGGCGTCCTCGTCTTTCTATAGTAATATAAGCGTGGTTTTCTCAGCAGCAGCACGGCATTCACGGGAAGTTCAGATGAACTGCAGGTCATTTCCCGCGCAAACACACTCACACACACAGCGAGAGAGAAAAGCGCCACCGTGCGGACGCTTGTATATCACAACACTTCATGATGTTTTCATTACTTATAATTTATTTTAGAATAATTACTAATCCTCGTAAATCTTTTTAATTAGAGAAGAAAAAATGATAAAAAAAATGAATTTTAATGTATTTTTTTTAGGTTTTCTTATTTCTTAGCTCCTCAAATATACAAAAATAAACACAGAATAAAAGAAATGAACACAAAACGACGAAGTTTAAATATACAAAAATTAAACAAGACGAGTACATGACAACAGTTGCTTCATTCATTCAACAATTCATTCCTTCATTCGTTCGTTCATAAGTTCACTGTAAGATTATGAAATAAACATCATTGGATCACAACAATAATATTAATACGCCATGTGCACATATAAATAAAGCTATTTAACATTAGCATACATTTATTTTTAATTATTTTTCTATTTATTCTGAAAGCTTAATTATAATTATTGCTCATAGTTACATTTAATTGAGGCATAAATCATAGTAACAATTCAATTTTGTTCATTTAAACTAATTTTAGTTGTTGATTTTAATAAAGAAATTAAATGTTTTTAAGTAACGTGTTTTAAACCAAGCTAAAGTAATTAATTTAAGTCGAGTTAAAAAAAATTGTTAGTTTTGTGCGCATAATTAGGCTACTTTCATATATGCCCTCTATTACAATATATTTATAGACGTAATTATATGGAGGGCGAAACCTGCAAAAACAATAAATACATAAATAAATACGCAAATATTTAAATGAGTAAATAAACCCATAAATTCCTGCATAAATAAAATAATGAAATAAATGTGCTGATAAATAAATAAATGTATATTAAAAATCCACAAATTCCTGCATAAATTAATATATAAATAATTAATAGTGCGGGCAGGTAAATAATCAAATAAATTACACGAATATTGGGGCAAGAAAAAGCTAAACTGAAAGTTTATTTTCCCCCCATTTCAAAGGTTTATTCATTCTTGAACACAGTTCAGGATTTACTTTTCCTCAGGTCAACATGCTAATGAGAGGCTGTCTGTCAATCGTCTGTTACCTGCCCGCTCTATTTATTATTTATATATTTATTTATGCAATAACTTGTGGATTTTTATATACATTTACTTATTATTTTATATATGCAGGAATTTATAGATTTATTTAGTTTCAGTTTAGCATTTTCTTATTCCCCCCATCATTCATGTAATTTATTTAATTATTTATCTGCCCGCATTATTTATTATTTCTATATATATTTATGCAGGAACGTGGATTTTTATATATATTTTTTATTTGCATATTTATTTATTTGTTTGTTTTATTTATGCAGGAACCTATAAATTTATTTACTAATTTATTTATTCATTTGCGTATTTATTTATTTTTTTATTGTTTTATGCAGGAATCTATGGATTTATTTACTAATTT
>CAIGQZ010000276.1:4026804-4044051 GCA_903798205.1 Danio tinwini
ATTTATTTATTAATTTGCATATTTATTTATTTAATTATTTATTTATTGTTTTATGCAGGAATCTATGGATTTATTTACTAATTTATTTATTCATTTGCGTATTTATTTATTTATTGTTTTATGCAGGAATCTGTGGATTTATTTACAGTTTAAATCAGAATTATTAAACCCCCTTTGAATTATTTTTTCTTTTTTAATTATTTCCCAAATGATGTTTAACAGAGCAGGGAAATTTTCACAGTATGTCTGATAATATTTGTTCTTCTGGAGAAAGACTTATTTGTTTTATTTCGGCTAGAATAAAAGTAGTTTTTAGCCCCTAAAGGCTTTTTGTTTTCTACAGAACAAACCATCATTATACAATAACTTGCCTAATTACCCTAACCTGCCTAGTTAACCTAATTAACCTAGTTAAGCCTTTAAATGTCACTATAAGCTGTATAGAAGTGTCTTGAAAAATATCTAGTCAAATATTATTTACTGTCATCATGTCAAAGATAAAATAAATCAGTGATTAGAGATGAGTTATTAATGAGTTATTAGAAATGTGTTGAATAAAATCTCTCTGTTAAACTGAAATTGGGGAAAAATAATCAGGCGGGCTAATAATTCTTTATTGCTTTTGCAGGCTTCCACCTATTTCTCATATCACGAATATAAAATTATAAATATTAAATATAAAAAAGACACGTTCACTTACAGTAGTCACAATTTTAAACAAACTCTGAAAAAGCATTAAACAAATCGAGTATTTTACGCAAGATACGTCGCTTGGCGCGTCGACGTATCGTGACGCAATCACTACGCAGTTGTGCTTCTGCGCAGCACCGGAAACAAATATAGATTATTTTCGGATACAGATGCATCAGCTGGAAACAAACGAATAAAAGAGCTCGAAAGAATAAAGAGGTAAGAAGAAATAGCCAGAGATCATCTTATAGTTTGCTTTTAATTCTATTCTTAATGCTGAAAAGCCGCATTCGTGAGTCAAAATCCTGAAATGATATGAAGTGTTTAGGTTAGCATTATTTAATAGCCTATGGATACGTTGACAGGTATATGTTATACACATTGCACACACACACACACACACACACACATATATCTAGTCTATAAAGAGATCACTTTTTCCCTAACACCTCAGTGTTTTACCATCTACCAGTCCCTTTCCTGAAAGAAACGCATTTTGTGGGACATAACTAAAACGCTGCATAAACCTCAACCAGAGCAACCTACATTTCTGTCAAACCTTACTTGTTATGAACACTAACTACTGTCGAGTCCACGGATAAAGTGTTTAATAGCATGCTAAGTCTTTTGTTCTTCATAGAAGTCCATTAAAAACAGCTTCAAGTTGGTTTTATATTCGATCTTTCGGACTTTCTCCTTAATATTATAGTTTTAGACAAGTATTCTTTGCAAAATCTAAATAGGGAGATCATAGCAGCCAATGACTATCAAAGTACAACATTGTTCACAGTCAGTTTAATAGAGCTAATGATTTTAAAGTCATACTTGCATGAGATTTCTGACTGGATATTTACAAGTATTGTGATAAACAATAGAACGAATTTATTGTGGTTTTATATTCGCACATGCGGACTTTCTTGTTAATATAATTTCAGAAAAGTAATGTTTGCTAATTGTAAATAAACACAATCATATTAGGAGCAAAATGATTATCAAAGTCTATTATAGCGCTAACGTCAACGCTGTTTCGAAGTCATACATGCGATTTCTGACCGAATATTCAAAGTTGTAGCGATCTGACTGGGTAGGGGTGCCAACTAGGCATGGGACGATAACCGTTTTCAAGGTATACCGCGGTTTGGGAAAAGTCAAGGTTTCTAAGTAATTCCTAAGGTATGCGTAAGATTTTTTTATTTACATTTTTTAACAACAGCATCTCCACCAGAAAAGATATCCAAAGATGCCATTTGAAATTGTAAATAAATCAGTGTTTTTGAAACTAATGAAGACAGCAGACGTCAAGGATTCATTTTCATTATTTGGCCTGGCACGTTTACTGCTCCAAAATATTATAAATGTTTATCAAAATAAAATATATTCAAAGGGGGAAAAAATAGTTTTTTACACAGACATTTAAAAAGAATATATTTTAAAGCAGTAATCACAATACCGTGATATTTATATCCAAGGTTATCATACCGTCAGAATCTTATACCGGCTCATGCCTAGTGCCAACTTATAAATTATAAGTAAAAATACATGTGAGCAATTCCATGCAAATGTCAACCTTGCCATGAAAAAAATTAAGTTTTTACCAAATTAGAGAAACCGTTTCTGCGTTTTTTGTGTAAGCAAGTATTTTACAGTACTTTAAAAATACTCATAAATGTATCTGTCAGTGTTTAAAACTATTATATTCAATTTGCCAAAATCACACAAGTGGCATTTTCACAAGTGTCACATCCATAACGACACTTTTTCCTCATAAATGCAAAAATATTAAACAAAATAAAATCAATCTCGTTTGTTCTTTAGTGAGCCGACTCGTATCTGTTAGATTAGCATAGTTTCTTTTGGGTTGTGCAGTTCAATTGACAGAATTACTACAAAGTATGTTGTATACTGAAAAACACAGACTTTGTCACATCCATAACGCATGTTGATTTTCCTTATTGAAAGTATAAAAAATGTTTACAGATTGATATCTTTTTGGTCCCTTAACTATGTGGTTAGTTGTTTTGGAAAATATAAACAGATGTGTCAATATAATGTTAACGTATACTTTCTATGTGATTTTATGTTTTGAGTTTTTACTGCAATGTCACATCCGTAACGCTAGAATTGCTCATATTTATAAAGTCAGAGCTACATAGGATACACTAGTAGTGCAATAATCTTAGTAACCCCTTATAGAACTAAAGACAAAAAAAAAATCAGACAGAACTAAACCAGTTTGAATAAAAAAATATATAATTTAGAGCAGTAATCACAATACCGTGATATTTATATCCAAGGTTATCATACCATCAGAATCTTATACCGGCTCATGCCTAGTGCCAACTTATAAATTATAAGTAAAAATACATGTGAGCAATTCCATGCAAATTGTCAACCTTGCCATGAAAAAAATTACATTTTCACCAAATTAGAGAAACTGTTTCTGCGTTTGTGTAAGCAAGTATTTTACAGTACTTTTTATTTTCCTCACTTTTACACTAGTAGTGCAATAATCTTAGTAACCCCTTATAGAACTAAAGACAAAAATAAATCAGACAGAACTAAACCAGTTTTAATTGCATTCTTATATTATTCAATTTGGCTTCTTTACAACCTCAAAATAAGAACAGTGGCTGCGTCCGAAACTGCATACGTCCATACTATACAGTACGCTAAAATCAGTATGCGAGCCGAGTAGTATGTCCGAATTCATAGAATTCGAAAATCAGTATGCGAGAAGTACCCGGATGACTAACTACTTCCGGCGAGATTCTGAAGTGCTCATCCCATGCACGCTGCGCTATCTCATGATGCCCTGCGAGAGAATTCATGAATGGGAGTGAAGCGACGCAACTGACGCAGGTAGGTCACGTGACCATGACAAAATGGTGGATGTAGTATGTCCGAATTCCATTCATACTTTTTACATTTATACTGTATAGAACATACTTTTCTAATCACCTAGTAGTATGTTTAAATTCAAATGCAGTACTTAATGAGTAGTAGGCAGTTTGGGACGCAGCCAGTGTATACGTATTTTACAACAAAACAATTCAAACCCACCCTAACATGCATATCAATAATTCAGCACAACCAAATGCACAAAACAATATAAAAAAACTAGAGAGGTACCTCGGTCTTGTTAAAATTAATTTGAGCTTGGTAGAGACCATGTCACAAGTTGTCGTTATTCAAAAATGAACGAATGTGAGAATATAGAACTTTACCTCAGTCCAAATTTCACACTAACTACTGTCGAGTCCACAGATAAAGTGTAAAATACCACGTTAAATTTTTCCACGAAGTCCATTGAAATCAGCTTAAAGTGACTGAGGTCAAGTTGGTTTTATATTCGCCCATTCAAGACATTGTCCTTAATATAATTTCATTAAAGTGTTCTTTGTAAATAGTGAAATCATATTAGCGTCCAATGACTATCAAAGTATTCAATATTCAAAGGTGGTGTGGTAAACAATACAGAAACAGTTCAAATGAACGAATATGCGAATATAAAAGCAACTTTACTTCAGTCTTAATCTGATAGTTCACTCAAAAATGAAAATTCTCATATTGTTTCAAACCTTTTTGAGTTTCTTCTACTAAACACACAAAAGAAGATATTTCGAAGAAAGTTGGAAACCTGTAACCATTGACTTCCATATTTGTTTTTCCTACTATGGAAGTCAATAGTTTCAGGTTTTCTGCTTACTTTTTTTAAGCTCAACAGCAAAAAACTCAAAGGTTTGAAATGACTTGAGGGAGAGTAAATAATAGTGAGTACACTTTAATTTTAGGTGAACTAACCCTTTAACATAGCTAAACAACAACCAGGGAAAATTTGGGGTATTCAGTGTAAAAAGTGAATATCACATGATGCTGTTAAGCTGAATTTTGTGTGGCGAAAACGCTTAACGTGATTATTGACTTTTTACACAGAATAAGATCTTGTTGTTGTTTTTGACAGCAAAGTGTCTATTTTAATTTAGTTTTCTGCGGTTGTTGTTGTTGTTGTTGATGTAACTCAAGCCACATTAAACAGAGTTTACTCAAAATTGAAACTTTACTCATTATTTACTCTCCCTCAAGTGGCTCCCAAACCTTTAACACTCTTTATTTTCTCTTAAACACATAAGAAGTTACTTTGAAAAATGTTAGAAACCTGTAACCATTGACTTCCATAGTAGGAAAAACAAATACGAAGTCATCAATGGCCACAGGTTTTCAGCATTTTCCTAAATATCTTCTTTTATGTTCGACAGAAGAAACTCATAAACAATTAAAGAGTGAATAAATGATCTCAGAATTGTGAGTGAACTACCCCTTTATGCTGTTTTCTCATAATGGACTACTAAACATACAGTATATATTATTATTTATTCTATATACAGGATATTATACACTTTCTCTGTGAATTAAGGGCTCGCTTTTATTGACCGTAGTGTTAATTACAAATAAGATCTGAGAGAAATTTGGATTGATGTTTGGGCGCATTAAACTATAGTAAGAATTTCCAAACGTCCCAATATTGTGTCTTTTCGCAGCCCTTGAATGGAAGTGGCGAGGGCCCGAGAAATGGGTCCCGAGAGAATCTTACCGAACTCCGAGGAGGATGTGGTGCAGGACCGGCCTTTAGATGCTACCGTGCCGGAGGAGTGGAGTGGAGAGGACATGGAGGAGGAAGAGGATGAAGGAGGTGCAGGAGATCAGGACAGCTCTGGATATTATTATCAGCCTCTAAATCAAGACCCAGATGGGATGAACGGCTCGCACACAGAGCCAGCCGACGAGGGCACCACCGCAGAACAGCTGCAGGATGTCCAGGAGCGAATAGAGGTACTGCTGATCAGTGGCAATGCATTTCTGTATTTAAATGAGCATTTAAACATGCAAAATGATTATTGCAACCCCGATTTAAAATGTAATAATCTTTTCAAGGCGTGTTTATTTATATAGCACATTTCATACACAATGGTAATTGCTTTACATCAGGGGTGTCCAAACTCGGTCCTGGAGGGCTGGTGTCCTGCTGAGTTTAGCTCCAACTTGCTTCAACACACCTGCCAGCAAGTTTCTAGTATATCTAGAAAGAGCTTGATTAGCTGCTTCAGGTGTGTTTGATTAGGGTTGGAGCTAAACTCTCCAGGATAGCGGCCCTCCAGGACTGAGTTTTGACATCCCTGTTCTAGTATATCCAGTAAGAGCTTGATTAGCTGGTTTAGGTCTGTTTGATTAGGGTTGGAGCTAAACTCTCCAGGACACCGGTCCTCCAAGACCAAGTTTGGACACCCCTGCTTTACATAAACCAGAATAACAGAAACAAGTAGGGCTGCACGATATTGGAAAAAATTTATATTGCGATATTTAGTTTTTCTGCAATATGTTTTGCAGTAAATACAATTTCACCAGATAACTTGAATAGCTTTTTTTTGGGAGCAAGAATTCATAATTTAGGCTGATTTAAGGTTATTCTACATACCAATAGAGGTGTGAACCTACACTGGTCTTACGGTTTGGTTTGCTTCCGATTATCATTCCTTTGGTTCAATTTGATATCACGGTGCATTGACGATGCTTACCATACACAATTATATATTTTACTTCACAGTACTGCAAATCTTGTATTTAATTATTTCCCAAATGATGTTTAACAGAGCAAGAATACTTTCACAGTATGCCTGATAATATTTTTTCTTCTGAAGAAAGTCTTATTTGTTTTATTTCTACTAGAATAAAAGCAGTTTTTAATGTTTTAAAAAACATTTTAAGGTCAAAATTATTAGCCCCTTTACTATATATTTAACTATATATTTTTTCGATAGTCTACAGAACAAACCATCATTATACAATTGTAGATGATACACACTGGTGGTGGTGTGAAGAGACTCCCCTCATAATTGTGAAGCGCTTTGGGTGTATGGCCATACACAATAAATGCGCTATATAAATACACATTACATTACAATAACTTGCCTAATTAACCTGGTTAGGCCTTTAAATGTCTCTTTAAGCTGTATAGAAGTGTCTTGAAAAATATCCAGTAAAATATTATTTACTGTTATCATGGCAAAGATAAAATAAATCAGGTTTTAGAGATGAGTTATTCAAACTATTATGATTAGAAATGTGTTGAAAAATATCTCCGTTAAACAGAAATTGGGGAAACAAACAGGAGGGCTAATAATTCTGACTTCAACTGTATGTATATTTATATATTATTTGTAATACAATTTTGTCCTTTAAAACAAGCATGCACAGAACAACATAAGCATTTATAGCAAATAAACAAACGTAAAGATCCCGCTCTCTTTCTAAACCCTTGTCAAGCGAGTTCTACACTGATATGATTGGTCACGCACTCAACATGAAAGGGTTCCGATTGGCTATAACACTCTGGTGCTGTTCACCTATGAGTGATCCCGCACCATAGTAAGCTACCGCAATATAGCGCATATGAGTTAAATGGCGTAAGTACATAGTAACCGGTTATGATAAATTATTGAACCGTTATCAAACTGTCTGCGTCAGCATCGTGGTGCACCCAAGAAACAATTAATTTCGACACCGCTACTGATCAAATAACAAGCATAGATAAATGAAATGAAACTTGCATTAGAAATTAAATAAACAGTGCTTTTCTGAGAAGTTGTATAGCAGGGCTGCTCAACCATGGTCCTGGAGATCTACCGTCCTGCAAAGTTCAGCTCCAACCCTAATCAAACACACCTGAACCACTTAAATAGGACCTAAACAGCACTTGATAATCACAGGCAGGTGTGTTTGATATGGGTTGCAACTGAAATCTGCAGGAAGGTAGAACTGCAGGAACAGGGTTGAGCACCCCTGTTGTATAATATTCAGACACAAAACTTGAATAATTAAATGCAAAATATCACTATAGTATTCATTGTATATATATTTAAATTAAATATAAATAATCTTTGTAATCTAAAACTGCAAATGTTACATTTCTTATGCTTTTAAGCTCTTGACATGCTTAATAATAATCACAGGTCTAAAAACATGCAAATGATAAACTTTGCCAAAGTTTGATGAACTATTGTTCCAGTTTAACTATAATCACAAATGGACATTACACATCTGCGATATCGATGCTGAAACAATATATTGTGCAGCACTAGAAACAAGTATTAGAAATAAAAACATTTTAAGATTAAAATGTGTTTAAACCGATTTAAAGGCATAAAAAGAAAAAAAAAACACTATAGTGTGGTCTGTCGGACGTAGCGCAGTGCTCGTTCAGTAAAGGCACAGATTTAATGCTTTAAAAGTTGTATAAATAAATTGAAAATGCAACGTAAAAATGTATTTAACGTGTGCAACACATGCCAGCAAAAATGGCTGCAAAATGACCATCATTAAAAATACATTTAGGCCGCCATCTTTTTTGCTATACCCATGGCTCAAAATGCATTTCGAAATAGTATTTTGCTGCAAACATCCCATGATGTACTAATGAAAATGCGACCCTACTCCTAACGCTAAACTATAATTTTGCTACACACATTAATTCAGTTCAGGTAATACATTTTGAGTTTAATTTTGCAACTTATAAAGCATTAAAATAATGTTCTAATGTTTTTAAACTGTGGTTGGAAATAGCAAATGTAAATATATATCATTTAATCTCCAACAAAACTTTGTGCATAAGTCAAGGACAATGCAAATTTGAATAAATATATCGCTGTTTTGTATATATAAAACAAATTTTAATTCCTGATTGGTGTGGACTACAGCAGTGTTTCTCAACCACGTTCCTGGAGGACCACCAGCTCTGCACATATTCCATGCCTCCTTAACCAAACACAGCTGATTCAGATCATTAGCAGAGACTGAAAGACCTGTAATGAGGAAGGAGACATCTAAACCAGGGGTGCTCAGCCCTGTTCCTGGCGATCGGCCTTCCCTTGTTTTCAGTTGCAGCCCTTATCAAACACACCTGCCTGTAATTATCAAGTGCTCCTCACGTTCTAAATAATTGGTTCAGGTATGTTTGATCAGGGTTGGAGCTGAAATCAGCTGGAAGGTCGATCGCCAGGAACAGGGTTGAGCACCCCTGATCTTAAACATCCAGTGCTGGTGGTCCTCCAGGAACATGGTTGAGAAACACTGGACTAGAGTGGTTTTAGAGTGCACACTAATTGTAAACCTAATGCTGTCAACATTTGTCAGGCCATGGGTCTGTTCCTGCCCCATCCTCCTCCTCCTGACAGCGATGAAGAGGAGGATCCTGAAGGAGCTGCTGCCTGCAGGAGTCACGCGTCCATTCCCATGGATGAAGGTGAGAAGATGACTGGCTTTCATAACCCGTCATGTCATTTGTCATTAACTGCAGGGCTTGAAATTGATCTTTTTTCTTGGTAGCACCGGTGCTCCTAACTTCAAAAATGTAGGTCGACACAATTTAGTCGCACCCACCAAAAATTATGAGCACTGCTACTACACGTTTTATAACAGATTCTATTATATGTTAACACTCTAATCACAACTAACAAATAAACAAAAATCTGCATGCGCTCACCCTCACTGGCCCTGCACACACTGCTTGATGTGAATGAGATGAACTGAATTAACAATAATATATGTGCTGTTCTCACAGGTGGTGTCTGATATTGCACAGATGATATTGACATATAACTTATTATTTTCATACGTCATCTTATTAGCAGTAACGGTCTTTTCATGAGCTGCAATATTAGTTTCATCTCAGTGAATGCATGCTCAATCGCACGACTGATAGCATCGTGACGATTAAATGAAGGATTAAATAACGTTAGAACATCTCCTGCTTAATGTATAGATTCAGTGGCAAACACTGTTACCTGAAAACTCTGTCCCACCGGCTTTACGGTGAATGTTTTAGTCATTTTCATAGTGGACTTTAAACACTGGAAGTCTTTTATCCACTCTTCGAAAAGTGTAAATGCTGGATTGACATTCATTACATGATCACTAATCAGATGTGCCAGTATTTGTAACATTAGATGGTTTCTAAAACTAAATCTGTCAGTGTTGTTTTCATTCTCTCGTATCCAGACCTTTACATTTTCGCAGTTGTAGCTCTCTGTTAACGGAACTGAGTGATTGACAGCTGATATTAACCAATCCATTCGCGTTCTGTTTTAGCGCAGTGGGCCAATAAAAAGAGCTTGAAGGCGGGGCAAGCATTGCAGGCTTTGTTTACTGCAACATGTAAACTGTTTTAAACCCTTCCTGAGCGCTGCGTTTGGAGTTTTTAGGTGCAAAGATGCTTAATGCGTGAATGCCCCCTAATTCCGCACATGTGGTGAACATTTTGCTGTAAAAACTGGTAGCACGACATAAATTGTATGCACTCGCACAAATGCTCCCAAATATATTTTGAGGTCGCATAGATAAAATTTCGGGAGTATATGCGACCAAAATGGACACAATTTCAAGCCCTGAACTGTCTCATCCTGATTAACACTATTGAGTAAGTGTGTGGTCTATATATGGGTAGTTGACAAATAGGAGGTAAAAACAACATTTTTGAAAGTTATATTTATGTAGCTTGAGACAATATTAAGGGTCACTAACTTGTCAGTTGTTGTTTTTTACTTACTGAACTGTACCATAGATATCTCTTATGATGTGACAGCAAACAATAAGAAAAACACCTCTTAATAATGTACATAATGAGAGTGATTGATCTTCATTGTGGGACACTTATTCTCACAGACTAGTGAATTGAACTGATCTTATTTCTTTAAAGCAACTAAGATATTTATTAGTGGTGGGCTGTTATCGGCATTAACATGCAGCGTTAGCGCGAGACTCTTATCGGGCGTTTAAAAAATATATATATATATATCGCTGTTAATCTATTCTTAAAGTTGGGTTGGGAGCTGGGTCTATTCTACGCAAGCTATGATGACTTTCACCTTGATATTTTAGCGTGGATATATATCTGGCCGGTAAGCCGTCTGACAAAAAAGTGCCCTTCTCAATCAAATCAGCAGGATGCCCTTCTGGATCTTTCACTTACTTTGAAGACGCTCCTGACTACGCTTACATGGACATCTGTAATCTAGTTATTTGCCTTAATAGACAATAATAATTAATAATAATTAAGGTGTTCACATGAAGTGCTTTTTATGGAAGAGTTTCCTGTAATTTTGGGTGACTTTAACTGCAGTTCGGCAGTTTCACATTCACTCATGAACGTTTCATTCATGCCCCCGTGACAAACTGAGGTATTAGACACAAATAAGGAGTAAGGACTAGTGAGAGTGTTATGGAATTTAATAACGCATGCCGAATGGAAAGAAAAAACTTCTGTATTTCGCGATATGCGTGTAGTCCTTTACTGACACCCGCGTGTGTGGATCTTGTCGGAAAATATGGTGAAAAGTCCTCCATGACGGTAATAGTTTGATTGTGGTGTTTACTTCAATAATGACACTAATATCTGCATACTCCACGTCTTAATTTCATTTCTGTTTAGTTCAGTGATGACTTTAGTCAGATTAAGGTCATCAAAAATCGCTGTTTGGAGCTTATGTAGGCCTACAGTTCAACTGCATAAACAGTTAGTAAACACAAGTACATCTTATTGAACATCATTTATTTTCATCACCAATTATTATAGTAGAACAGTTTCTCAAGCATTGAGAAACAGGAGATGAGCCCCTGGTCTAATGCACCACTTGGCTTGAGAAACCCGTTCTCAAAGACTTACTTAAGTCATTATTTGGGTAGCACACATATTCTGAATGCATTCGGCAGAATTCAAATGAGCCATTTTCATCTAGATTAATTCCAGGATTACAGTGAGATTATTCTAGATTAAAAAAAAATAATCTATGTCCACCTATAATATTTATATATAAACCTCATAATTTCCTTTTTGGATGGGAGGGGGGGGGGTGTATTGTGAAATGCAAAGTAACTTAATCCTAGCCGTTACTGTAATGTTAATAATGCCCGATGTTGAAAATCTAGTTTTCCCTACAACACTGTAATCATAACTGATTTAAGCATCAGAAATTGCTACGCGGACTCGTATAGTATGAAAAATAATAATGTAAAGTTTAAAGCCTTAAATAAACCTTATATTAAATGGGACCTATATTTTTACAAGCCCCTTTTTACAAGATAAAAAGGGGCTCTGATGTCTGATGGGGCTCTGTCTTTTCTCTGATGTCTGTAAAGAGCGTGTATGTTTATTTTCAGCTCAAAATACCACAGATAATATTTTATAACTTTGATTAGTTTTGATCCTACTTATGCCGTTTAGGGGACTTTTAATTCAAATGAGCTCTTTTCAAAAAAGGACGGAGCTACACATGCCTATGTGTCAGCATAGTGGCAGATTCAAAAACAAGACTAATGTACTACGCTAAAGAGGGAGAGATGGTCACTAGTGGGCGGGGCTTTTTCACCTCTGATGACAAACGAGGAAGAACATCAATCAGAGTGTTTCTGCAGATGTGTGGTTATAAAAAGTAAAATTAATACATTTTGACCATTAGAAGCTGGATATTTATATTGACATACTGTTGCCACACAATAGTAAACCCCTTAAAGGGCATAGTAGGTCCCCTTTAAGCTTTAATAAATGCAAAAATGAGTTTGCACAATATTAGTACCAACATAGGTCCTGAAAACGTCTTCATATCAATCGGTTAACCTACTGTAAATGGCACCAATATGTCATGTTTCTTCTGTTCACAGATCACGTTGAACTGGTCAAAAGGACCATGGCGGCTGTCAATTTGCCGACACTGGGAATCCCAGCCTGGGCCCGGGAAATCTCCGACGACCAATGGAAGGACATGGTCCAGCAGACGCTTCAGTCCAGACAGAGCTCTGCAGGCCTGAGACTGGAACGCAATTAAAACATGAACTCGATGTGCTCGTCGCAAACCAATCAAAAAGGCACATTTATACAAACTGTGTGTGGATGAAAAGTCTTGACATGGAAATCTTAAAGGAACACTCCACTGTTTTGGAAATATATCTCCAAGAGTTAAGACATTAACTCTATTAAGCCAAGCTCGGGATGTGGCGGGAGCCCTTTTAGCTTAGCATAAACATCAGATTATTATTATTTTTTATTTAAAGCATGACTCTTTTGTAATGGCATTACAAGTTAAGCTTTAAATAGGAAAATGATCAAAAATCATTTCTGAGAGATATGCTAATGGTCTAAACCGATTCAATGAACTATGCTAAGCTAAGCTAAATGTGATGGGCTGAATGGAACTGTTTAACTTTTGGAGAGCTGTAAAACGAGGCCAAAACGTTGAGTGTTCCTTTAATTGTCGCAGCAATTGTTGTTAATACAGCTATTAAGTAGGCAAGAAAACACCCTTGACATATTTCAGCCTTGTCCCAAAACAGCTGTAATAATTATTCGGTGTATGGTTTTGTTTTTTGGGGGGTAAAGTGAAGGTTTAGTGTTTTGCTTTCATATTAACAGCGCATCCCAGTTATGTTATATATAAGATTCCGATTGTTGTGCAATAAGTGACTTCCCCCTCATGCATTTCACACGGCTCGAGCAAAACAAACCTCCCATCATGTCTTTTGTGTTTCTCTTTATTTTTGTTCTGTACATACATGAACATCTGTACAAAATATGACTTTCATACTATGTAATGCTCAACCTAATTAAAGTACAACATATGTACATATGACCTGGAAAGCAGCTTAAGATTAGTGTCGGACTGGGGAGGCGGGGGAGGGAGGGCTGGGTAAAGGAAGGGGAAGGTGTGGAGAGACCCATACTTTCTTCATTTCCCTCGGGTTTCTTGAGCTGGACCCTGTCCGCCTGTCGAGCTGCATCGAGGAAGGAAGCATGCGGCGTTCAAGAGTGAAGTTGCCTCCGATTGTTTCTGGAATGTTTTGGTCTATTTAGAGGCAGCTAGGTTGGCAATTCATGCTCTTGATTGCACGGACAAGTCGTTCCCATACGCTGAAAGGCTTCGGTGACATTGCAACACTTCAAACAGCTAGTGATTTACAGACTTCGCCTCTGCACTGCATACTATATGCTGTAATAATAGCGCGAGTCGAATTGTACGCACGGGTTTTGGAGCGACGGAAAAAGTGTATAGCAGCAGGACGTCACCCAAAATTGAAAATAGTCATCGGTTAATCACAACAAACCCCTTCGAGTGTCTTCTGCTGAACTCAAAAGAAGATATTTTGAAAAATGCTGAAAACATTCGCCTTCCACTGTATGTTTTTACACTATGGAAGTCAACGGTTACAGGTTTCCAACATTCTTCAAAATATCTTTTTTTTGTGTTCAACAGATGTAAGAAACTGTTCATTTTTGGGTGAACTATCCCTTTCAGCTGCTTGCTGGACAGTAGCAAAGTGTTGTGTTGTGAGTGAATTAAAGTTCCCTCACTATTGGAATGATCAGAGTGACGGTTTACAACAGAGAGGGGACATCATGCATCAATGAAGTCATACAAGCAAACAGAATTAAAGTAAAGATGATGATGGATAGGAAGAGGGAACTCTGAAGGGCATGGGACGGGCAAGGGTGCAATCATAAGCAATATACATGACAATATACAGTACGCACAATTATTTGCAATGGAAATTGCAGGCTGTCGATTTTCCATATACTATGTATGCCTGGACAGGTAAGCGATTATCTTTATTTAATAATTTTTTTCTTTCTTTAAGAATATAGTCCTATTAGGAGGATTGTATAGCGCTTGATCTTACACTAGACCATCATTCTAATTCCTGAACACAAACAAAATGCTTAGGCGCTTCTTAAAGTGAAAAACAAAACAAAACATCGAAATAAGACGTACAATCTTGGACAGCACAGTAGTTCACGATCTTGAACGGTTTCCTTTTTAAAAGCATAACAAGAGTTTGTTTTTCATTCTAGCTTTGACGCATTACAGAAAACAAATATAAAGGTAGATCATGGCAGCAGATTTGATTAACGGGATCCTAAAACAAAAATAAAACAGCGATGCATACAAATGTAAGTGCAGTGTGGGCCTACAGGTGCATGTGTTTAGCGCACATTCAGTAAACTACCTTATACAGCATTCCCATCAGGCGCTCTGCTGGTGGTAGATGATGATGACAATGATGAAGATGTGGATCTAGAGGTGATTGCGTTCACACTGCTCCCTGTGCTGTTTGACATTCATCAACACAATCATTAGGAAACCAGCAGTTGGATTAAGCCAAACTCTTCACCTTCTGCTAATTTAAGAAAAGCGATTAACATTAAACATGTACGTTCCTAGGCCGCTACAACTGTCTCAATCTCATGAAGTTTGTACGACATCAAGAATAAGCCTGACTCCTGTTTGGCTCCCTAATCCCTACGACGAGCCACACAGAAGCCTAAAAATCCAGTACGGCGTCAGCAGATCCCAAGTAGCATGATTGGTTTGGTTTTGTGTGCACTGCGAACACACATCAGAAAACAGATTTACAGAGGCAGCGACTGGAGTACAAGCAGCAGTGGAAATGGGAACATGCGGATCAATGGAGACGGCATAAAGTGGACTAAATAAATAAAGGTGGAGTGTGGAGAAAAACAAAGCAACTACAGCAAGAGCAAACTTGGATTATTTGTAACCCACACTACTGTGGAAGAATGAGCAGCTTTGGAGGGTGTGCGTGTTCGTGGGAGCTCTCCACTGCTCCGTGTATATCTGCAGACAGGCTCTCCAACAGCGAGGGAGGAAGAGAGTATGGACAGAGGAACAGAGACGGTGGGTTACAGCAGGCGACAATTCTGGACCAGGACGAAAGGGACAGTTTAGGCGTGGTGGAGGGTGGCGGGGCGCCCCCGTCAGAGCGCCTCCTGGTTGGCCGTCAGGTACTCTTCTGCTCGCTTGTGCGCCTCAAGAGCTTTTATAGTATACACATCCTGCGGCAGCTCAGACTTTCGCCTCATCAAAACCTTGTCTTTCTTGATTTCTTTCATTCCCTGAAAAAATAAATTACTCAGATTGGCAACAGGCAACAAGAAAAGAAAGCATACATATATCAGGGTTCTGCAGGTTTCATAAAGTCTAATTTTTAAGACTTAAAGATCCTGTGAAGTGCTTTGAAATGTGCATCTTTTATTCGATGTTTGATGTAATCTTAAGTGAAAAATGAAGAGAGGGCAGGACAGGGTAGCCAATAATGTTTTTTCTTACAGCTCTGCTAGTGAAAGTGGCTGAGCTCAAGCGCATCGAATGAAATGCAATTGAGAAGCATGTTGAAGGGGGCGGGGCATGTCAGATACTAGAGAGCATTTGATTGGTCTGAAGATTTAATGAGAAACTGAAGTATGAGGTGACAACAAAACAAATCGTTGATCCATTTGGACGGAAGTGAGAAACTGCAAGCTTTGGATGTTTATATCAGGTTTATATCTTGTGAACAGGGCTGGATTAGCCAATGGGCATTATGGGCACAGGCCCAGGGGCCCATGCGCCCTTGGGGCCCCTGCGAGAAGGGGAAGCAATGCCAGAGTGTTTATTTAGACTAAGTGCAAATAGCGCACCATGTCAGAATAAACTATTTGAGCGATTTCCGCCCATCACTGTTTGGTTGACAGAGACAGCATAACTAATTGCGCAATTGACAGCAGTGTGAGTGGCGTAGCTCGTAAAGCGCACTGTTTTAACACAATCGATCAACCGGATCGAATCCAACATCTGATGAACTCATTCTTCATTACATGTCAGACTGGAAATCCATTTATTTTTAATGGAAAGGAAATATTTTTGTTCAAAAATGAAAATAATGAAAATGTGATTTAAAGTCACAAGTGGCTCGTGGGTATTTAATAAGGTTTAGCTTATTTCATATATGTATAAACAGCATCTAAATAGTATTAACATTTTTTATTAACAGTTATTTTACACCTGGTGTTAAATGTTAACGACATCTTAATATAACTAATTTATATTTACAACGAATACCCTTTAAAATATTTATATTTTAGTACTGCTTCTGTGAACTTAAACAAGTATACTAAAAAAAACATTTTCACAAATTTTATTAGTATTTTTTTTTATCAAAGTGTGCTTTAAATCTTTTTAAAATAAGTAAAATCTCTGTAGACTATAAATATATGTACTGTATGTCATTTATTTAAAAAAATGCGGGCAATACATTATAGATTTATTTTATTAAAAAATATTATTCTTAGTTTTTAATTCAACTATAGGGGTACGGCTGGGTAGAGGGCCCAACAAGACAATGTGCCCTTTGAATTCTTAATCCAAGCCTGCTTCTAAACGTGAATTTTTGGCACTGTATTGTGGCATACTGGATTTTAGATATCCCTAAAACTAACAGACTGAAACAAACAACTAAAATGTTTTATTTTAATTTTATGGGACCTTTAAGACCTTTTTAACACCATTATGAATGAAATTTCAGACTTACACAGGGCTAAACGCAATTTTATTTTTTCTAATGGCCTGATTTCCATATCCAAAAATATAATATTTTGAATAAATATGCCATATATTTAGAATAAATGTGTGTGATATATATATATATATATATACATAAGAGTGTCTTGCAGACATTTAT
>CAIGQZ010000276.1:4139273-4153323 GCA_903798205.1 Danio tinwini
ACCGCATGGTAGTCGGTTGCTCTAACAAGGAGACTAAAGACCATGGCCTCTAGTGTCTGTCGCTAGAGCACTCCTAGAGGCCAGAAGATTGTTTACCTGCACAGCTCCCACCCCCACCCCCTAAAGGGTGGTCAGAGCTCTGAATAGTAAGAAATAGTTATCTGCATCTCTAATCTGCATTTTAAATACTAATATCACTAATTAAATAAAAGATTATATAAATATACATTAGATCAGTGTTTCTCAACCACATGCCTGGAGGACCACCAGCACTGCATGTTTTGGATGTCTCCTTTTACACCCATTACAGGTCTTTCAGTCTCTGCTTATGAGCTAATGATCTGAATCAGGTGTGCTTGGTTAAGGAGACATGAAAATGTGCAGAACTGGTGATCCTCCAGGAACGTGGTTGAGAAACACTGCATTAGACCACCCCTATAATGCATTATACCATTGTGAATGCAGTTAATCTAAGCCGATAAACATGGCAAGTGTTCACAAAACACTTTTCTTGTAAAATAGGTGTATAGCCTAAAAGTTAAGTCAAATTAGATGCATAGTTTGTACAGTTTGTTTGACCAACTATCCCACAACACACTGAAAAATTAAATGTTTTATGTTAAATGGTAATTAAATAAGATAGATGTCATTTAATTTGACAAAATAACATAACCGAAAAAGTTGAACCCCTGATCGTCGTCCTGCTTCCAGAAATAACTGTATGAGTTAAAAGTCCTGCTTCCAAAAGTCCCCTCCCATTTAAACTAATCAACTTACCTCAAAATACCCTGCTCCATAACACATTCTTCTGCAATCATACACTACGGGATTAATAAAAGCAAGCTGGATTTTAGGCGAGTTGTGCCCCTTAGTAAACTAACTGAAAAATAATAAATGTTATTTTTTATATACATTTTAATTCGATCTTATAATAATACTTAATAATTTCTATTCTATTTGACAGTTTGGTTTTATTTTCTAAGATTTATTTTATAAACAAAAATTTGGGACGTCACATCCTGTGAATGCGGGCCAATGGCGGCACAGGAAGCGACTGCAGAAAGACTTGTTGGTGTGTGATGAATAAATACGCCGTCATTCATTTCGCATCTCAGCACAATATATATTCTTTGGATGTGCATTTACCTGTTGCAGAGATAATCGCAGTCCCGTTCCGAGGATAATAAGGATTTGACGCAGACGTAGAAACAGCGGTTGAGCGTCGACATGTTTCGCGGTTCTAGGCCGCACAGAGGCGGTTATCGCCATCCCCCGCCGTCTCGTGGTTTCGGGCCCCGTCCTGGACCGGGCCATCCCCCGGACCGGGACCCTTACCGTCGACCGTCCCCGCGGAGGAGATACTCTCCGCCAGATCCAGCAGATGAATACAGAAGCGGACGACCGCAGAGAGGCTATGGGGTATGGAGTAAACAAAACACTGCGTTATAGCCTTCACGTTACTCATAATGCACCGTGTGTTTATACTCACAACACTTACTGAATTACTGAATCAACAGAGGCGCCTCCACGTTTGTCCTGTTTATCTATTAAGTTAGTATAATGTAATTTAAGCGAATTTAATGTAAATACCGTCCTAGGTGAATATGGCCTCAGTAATATTCATAACTTTGACAATTACCTACTAACTTCACGTGTACTGATGAAAAGTGCATTGTTTATGTACAATTGTTTAGACACAATGCTATATTATTCTTCAGAGTGCAGTATAAACATAATAGTGTCATATTCATGGTGTAACATAATAATTATGTTCATAGTATTGAATTACCATCTGATGTCATTAGTATACTCTGGTAAATCTGATTATTTACACTTCAGTAGTTAATCACAGCTTAAAAATTTAATAATTATATCCACTAAAGGGGTTTAAAAATAAGTATTTATTAGTATTATTATTACTAGGACTGCACAATGTATATCATTTCTGCATAGATATCACAATGGGATCATTCACAATAGTCGCATCGCATGATATGCAATGTTGAGTTTGCATTGTAATTTTTCATTTGCATGTGTTTTTGTTGCCTGTGATTGTATAATGATTTTGAAAGCATTCAGGTATAAGAAATTGTATCATTTGTGAAATAAAGTACGATCAATTTTATTGAATTATTCTTATTTTTATCATTCCGTTATTTTACTTGAGTACTGTTAGGGGGTTTCCACACCTGCCTTATTTAGTTCTATTAAATCGCACTAGAGTTCGTTTCCCCTCTTGATGCCGTTCGTTTGGGCCGGTGTGAATGTAGCAATCGCACTCAAGTGCGCACCAAAAGCAGGGTACGCTTTGAAACAAACCTTGGAGCAGTTAATTTTGTGGTGAGAACATGATCCAAACTAGTACAGACCCAACCGCAAAAAGTACTGCACATTTTTTGGACTAATTTTTCTGGAAGATGACTATGTCGCAATTAGGCATTGGACGATAACCATTTTCAGGATATACCGTGGTTTGGAAAAGTCAAGGTTTTAAAACCGCCAAAATATTCTGCTATACCGTTGCTAAGGTATGTGTAATATTTATTTATTTATTTATTATTATACATTTTTTTTAGGAAAACAGTATCTTCAGCAGAAAATATATCTAAACATGGCATTTTAAAAGGTAATCTGTGTTTTTGAAACAAATGAAGACAGCAGAAGTCATGATTTATTTCATTATTCAGCCTGACATATATACTGCTTCAAAATATTTAAAATGTTTCTCAAAATCAAATATAATATATTCCTGAGCTGCTGCTATGGTGGTCATGGTGGAGTGAGAGCATGAGACTGATTGCTGTGATGCACCAAGGACAGACGTGTCTTAGCTGAGGTCCAGCTACTGCGCCTAGACTGCAGCTCTGCACAAGACGTTTGGCCATAGGAGAAATGGTCGTGCCCAACTGAGCCTGGTTTCTCTCAAGGTTTTTTAATTCTTCACTTTCGCCAATTGGTGAAGTTTTTTTTCTCGCCGCTGTCGCCACTGGCTTGCATGGTTCGGGATCTGTAGAGCTGCACATCGATGGAATTGCTCTTCAGTGTTTGGACTCTCAGTAGTGATTATTAACCCACACTGAACTGAGCTAAACTGAACTGAACTGAACTTAAACACTGAAAACTGAACTGACACTTTCAATTCACTATAAACTTCCATGTGAAGCTGCTTTGACACAATCTACATTGTATAAGCGCTATACAAATAAAGAGGAATTGAATTGAATATATTGTGTTCAATGGGGGAAACAAGGTTTTGTATTTTACCCAGACATTTAAAAATAATATATTTTAGAGCAGTAAAATCATGATATTTTAATCCAAGGTTATCATACCGTCAGAATCTTATGCCTAATCACAATGCATTAAAATATTGTTTTCCATAAAGTTTATAGATTGCTTATTGGTTTTTATGGAGATGCAAATAGTAAACATTTATTCATCAATCTTTGACTAAACATGTGCATGAACATACAACACATGCAAATACAGAAATGCACTGCAAATAACACAGACCACAACGAAAACGTTTTGAGGAACCCCAAATTTTTTATTGATTGTTTATTGGATTTTATGGAGATGCACTCCCACTGCAGAATCATCCCAATAGATCTAACATTATAATTTCTTTCCAAATAGAGATATTGAGTGATCTGGTGAAATTGTATTCATATATCGCAAAATAATACAATATCGCAATGCAATTGTGCAGCCCTAATTTTTACTATTATTTGTTTTTTTCCATACAGAGGTACAGCCCATCACCACCTCGTGGTGGTCTCCCTGTTGATCACAGTCTGGTCATAACTGTGGGCAATGAGTTAAACAGTCCATCAAACTTTAAAGGAACAGATGCTCCCTATGTCCGGTAAGATGTTCACCTTGTGTGATTGAACAGTACATTGACTCCTAAAGGGACAGTTTGCCTAAAGATAAAAATTATGCCTTATTTATTTACTTACACTCAACTACGATTTACCCTGCTGTTTAACTCTTTCCTCCTCATCCTGGTCTAGGAAGTGCTGATGTCAGCATCAGTGCGCGCAAGAGACCAAGTGTGTTCACTCTGCGCTCAACTAAAGTGTTTTTTTTTTTTATGTAATCAAACTTCCCCACACTGACCAATGAAAATGTTGATATGGATGGAACTCTTTGCTAGCATTTTTCATTGAAAGAGATTTCAGTTTTGAAGCTTATTGTAGTGGCAATTTTCTTTAAGGAGGCTCTCTCAGTGGTCAAGAAAACAAATTCTTACCCAAAGTGTCTTTTAAGGTTTTATTCTTTGCAAAGAAGGTCAGACAATCATACAGCAGCGCAGGTTTCTGCAGAGAGTGAGACGCCGAAACAGAGTGCGTTCTCTTTTTATCTAGTTCAGGGCTTGAAATTAACATTTTTTTCTTGGTAGCACCTTAGCTCCTAACTTCAAACATTTAGGCGCACCAAACAATGTTTAGTCGCACCCACCAAAAATTATGAGCACCGTTACACGTTTTATATTAACAGATTCTGTTATATATTAACACTCTAATCACAACTAACAAATAAACAAAAATTGGCATGCACTCACTGGCCCTGCACGCACTGCTTGACGTAAATGGGATGAACTGAATTAACAATAATAACTGTGCTGTTCTCACAGGTGGTGTCTGATATTGCACAGATGATATTGACATATGACTTATTATTTGCATATGTCATCTTAATAGAAATAACGGTCTTTTCATGAGCTGCAACATTAGTTTCATCTCAGTGAATGCATGCTGTTTAACGATGGTGAACGCAGTGTCAGTCGCACGACTGACAGCATCGTGATGATTAAATAATGTTAAAACATCTCGTGCTTAAAATGTGTAGATTCAGTGGCAAACACTGTTACCTGAAAACTCCGTCCCACCGGCTTTACGGTGAATGCTTTAATCATTTTTACAGCGGACTTTAAACACTGTACGTCTTTTATCCACTCTTCGAAAAGTGTATGGAATGCTGGATTGACACTCAGCACATGATCACTTATCGGATCTACCATTATTTGTAACTTATGTGATTTCTAAAACTAAATCTGTCAGTGTTGTTTTCATTCTCTTGGATCCAGACCTTTTCATTTTCGCGGCTGTAGCTCCCTGTCATTGGAACTGAGTGATTGACAGCTGATATTAACCAATCCATTCGCGATCTGTGCTAGCGCTGTGGGCCAATAAGAAGAGCTTGAAGGCGGGGCAAGCATTGCGCGCTTTGTTTACTGCAGCAAGTTGACATGTAAACTGTTTTAAACCCTTCCTGAGTGCTGCGTTTGGTGTTTTTAGATGCAAAGATGCTTAATGCGTGAATGCCCCCTAATTCCACGCATGTGGTGAACATTTTACTGTGAAAACTGGTCGCACGACATCAATTATATGCAGTCGCACAAATGCTCCCAAATATATTTTGAGGTCGCATAGATAAAATTTCAGGCGCATATGCGACTAAAACGGTTGCAATTTCGAGCCTTGTAGTTTGTAATGCCTTGCATCCTGTCATCAGTGGCAGACAGGATGAATCACAGTTACATCAGCACTCAAACTTCATTTTTGACCATCTACATTTCAGTCTTACATCCCATCCGAACATATAGCTTGTTAAATTAACTTGTACTTATCCAGATCTTATCTGGTGATAAACAGATGTTAAAGTGGTCACACTTGGTCTAACTTAAACAGTATATCCATGGAAGAATAAAAGAACAGACCAATCACAGCGCTAAGTGTTGTTGAACTTGTTGCAAAATTAAAAATCGAAACGGCCAAAATCACATGTCCTGCCCTGACAAACACAAACTATTGTTGTATAAATGTCGGAGGAAACTAGCGTCAAATGGTAACATAATGAACGTTAATCTAAGTATGTATAATAGCATGTAAAACGGTTACATGAAACAATTAAAATGCAACTCATGTAAACACCTTAATCATGTTATTGTCTTATCCAAATTAAAGCAAATCATTAGATTACTGATGTCCATGTAATTGTAGTCACTGTTTGCTCTCTTGACTTTTTTTTGATATAGTGATTTCTGTTGACAGGGATTATGCTGCAGGAGACTCCCAGTATAAAAAGTCCTATTACTCTCCACGGAGGTCGAGCTATGATGAACAGGGTGATAAGGGTTCAAAGAGGCGCAGTGTTAGCCGTGGCCGGAGCAGAGGACGGAGTCGCAGTCCCGGCTATGGACGCAGCAAAAGCAGACCGCGCAGCCGGAGCAGGAGTCGGAGCTACAGTCGCGGAAGAAGTCGCGGCAGGAGTCCTGAACGTGCGAAAAGCAGAGGCCGAAGCAAGAGCAGACCACGTGGGAGGAGCTACAGCAGAAGTCGAAGCAGAAGTCGCAGTCGGGATAAAAGTAGGGCCAGGAGCAGGGCGAGGAGCAAGAGTCGGCCACGCAGCCGCAGCAGAGAAAGGAGCCGTAGCCGGGGGAGAAGCAGAGGAAGGAGCCGTGCTCGGAGCCGCAGCAGTAGCAGTAGCAGCAGTGGGTCCAGCAGGAGTCGCCACAGCAGTGTCAGCCGGAGAAGCAAATCGGGTAAATTTCAGAGTGAGCAGGAGGATTTCAGTGAGCTGGAGAAAGCTCGACGACGTAAGGAGATTCAGGATATGCTTGTAAAGCCTGCAAAGTCCATTTTGAAGAAAAGAGTGGATTCCTCCGAGACTGATTCTCCAATGCTAATGCAGGTAACCTCCTGTCAACATGTCTTGAATATAAAGCTGTTAGGGTATTGAAGTAGTTTTGGACCCATTTCACATTTCCTGTTTTTTTTTTTAGTGGCGGAAATTGTGATAGTCGGGTAAACTTAGAGCGCAGTGAATATTTGCTGAAATATTCAAAGAAAAACTCCACGATGGTGTTTTCAAGACTTTCAGAAAAAAAAAAAAAAGTAAGACTGATAACAGCAGCCAAGAGAGAACAATGTCAAATTTGTCACCAAAGCCCATGACCTGCACATACTAACTTTTTGTCTATTATTTTGTCTGTTAAATATACTAATATTTAACGTTTTTTTTTAAACCACACTAAAATTAAGTTTTTTGTCCTTTGGTTGGACACCCTATTTGTTGAAAATGTCAGAGAAAGAGTATTCATACTTTCACAAATAAAAAACTTAGTGGTGGGCCGTTATCGGCGTTAACGTTATCGGGCGATTAAAAAAATATATATATCGCCGTTAATCTATTCTCAAAGTTGGGTTGGGAGCTGGGTCTATTCTACGCAAGCTATGATGACTTTCACCTTGATATTTTAGCGCGAATGTCTACCTGACCAGTGAGCCGTCTGACAAAAATTTATAAGATGCAAACCAATCTGTGCTCATGCTTCACTTGTAGAAAATCCCATTATTTTTTCATATATCTTACTTTGATTATATACAGCTACTGATGAATGTTATGAAAACGATAGTTTGTTGTACAGTTGGTGGTTAATTTCCGTTATTTGGTACGATTGCATTCATACCAGAAGTTAACCGTACCAGAGTTTGCATGAACCGTACCCCAGACCACTTCTTTCAGGTGGACTTGTGTTTGGTTAACGGGTGCGCATCCGAGTTCAGAAGACACGTTTACACTAGCTAAACGTACCGTACTATGACATCAAACGAACCCGGGTGCGGACCAAAAGTGCTAGTGTGAAAGCACCCGTAGATCGCAGGGAAAGCGGCCGCATAAAGAGACACTGCAGCGCTGCTGATGATTGTGGCTGTTTACAGCTGTTTGACTAATAAATATGAATTTGTAGCTAAATTGTTAGCAGTGCCAAACAGCATTTCCCATTGTTTACATTCTTGTTTATGTTCTCAGTACAACATACCGTTAAAATAAAAATACTTGCAGGTTGTGACTCACAATCCACAGCTTCGTCGCCAGCACTGAACTGGGAGAGAGCTGAACTCGAAGCTGTCCTTTGTCAAATGCTAGCTATATAATTTTAATAATTCTCTGGAACATAATTAAAATTAAATTGTAAGCTCTTCTCTCTTTGTGTCGTGTCCTTTGGAAGCCCAAATACGGAACGGAAGAAGCTCTGTAGAAATAGCAGCGTTTGGATGCAATTTTAGCTTTCTCTGCTATAACATTACAGCGCCTCTGACCACACCCCTTAGCTGCGCAGGGTGTGTGCACGTGGTGAATGCACATACCTGGAAGCCCTTGTGATCTCACTAGCCCGGATGTGTTTTTTTTTTAGTCCTCAAACTTTGTTCGCTGTAGGCTTTGCTAAGCTAACTCCTGTAAAAGCCAATGTCTCACTTTGCATTGAATTTTGAGTGCATTTCATTCAGAGATGTTGTTTATGTTCACACAGCTACATTACACATCAACTTAAGTTTAAAATATGATATTGTAGTGGACCACCCCTTTAAAATGTTTTACTAAAAATCATTTTACTGCCTATTTGTCAACTACCAATTTAGCAATTTGTGTTCGAATCATGCTTGGGTCATGGAGGAATTTATTATCTTAGTTTATTTAAATTTTTTTAAAACCTTATTACAATTAATTTATATCATTTAAAATATTCAACAAACTGCCCCTAGGCACAGTATGGTACAATGCAAACATAGCCTAGTTTGAGTACATCCTTAGTTTGTATTATTCTTTAAAAGTTTTAATTATGATGCAAGTGTGTCTAAAACATGTCTAACTTGCATTTTTCAGAATAGCGATTCCCCTCGAGGAAATTCAGATGGGGGTCTTTCCCACGAGGCTGAACAGCTTCTCTGTGCACTTTCCAAAACCATGGATTCAAGCGTGTTGTCTTCCATGCTGGGCAAAAGCTCTGATGGGAATGTTTTGGAAGAGCTGATTAGCAAGATCCAGCCATCCAGAGAGGATCTAAGTGATTTGTTCCTCGCTCACGAGAAGGGAAGGCAGACCTCAGACCTCACAGAGTTTCTTGGAATGATAGCCGAGGTAGCCCAACAACACCATTCAAAAAAGAGTCTTACAGAAATTGAAGATGAGGAGAAGTTTCTCTACGGAGATGAATTGGAGGCAGATGAGGTGAAAACTGAGGAGATTGCAACCGATTCCGGCTATCCAGATACAAGAGAGCATAGCACTACACCTTACAGTTTTAGCCGTACTGTAGAAAATGTGCCAAGCCGTTCCTCTGCCACTCCTGAGGCGCATGCTGAGGAAGAACCTCATGATTTCCCACCTGGAGTCGGGCCACAAGATGTCAAGGTGAGGAAGGAGGTTGAGGAATATGAGAAGATACAAGATTTGCTGAAAACAATTGGCCTGGATCTCGGTGTGGCTGAAATAAGCAAGATGGCAGCAAGGACGCAAGAACGCCTCCACGGCAGCATCCCAGCAAAAAAGACACCTGTTCGTCGGCAGTCAGATAGAAAGCACCGGAGTCGAAGCAGAAGCTCTAGCAGCAGTAGTGGAAGCGGCAGCAGGAGCTCCAGTTGCAGTCAGAGCGAAAGCCAGAGCAGAAGTAGAAGCCGAAGTCGAAGTGGCAGCTTAAATCACACTTCAAGTCGCAGCAAGAAGAAGTCTGTTTCTCCTGAAAAAGCTTCTCCACGTGTACATAGCCAGACCAAGAAAGACACTCAGCCTGCTATCCCAGAAAGCAACTGGCCTACAACACCCACTGTGGCTCCTGCACAGAGTTATCCTTCCAGGCCTGGCGTTTTGCCACATCCCCCTTACCCAGGACCTCCCCCACGTGGGGTAATGCCTCCAGACTACCGTCCACATGGTTACGGCGCATATGGTAATTACATTCCCTACATGCCCCCAGGATGGCCAATGTACCCACCTACAGGTATGCCAGTACCTCCCCCAAGTCAAATGGATCCCTACAGCCTTCCTAACATGGAGCGACCTTTTCTTAAAACGATCAAAACGTCGACAAGTGAAAGTAAAGCTGACAATAAAAAAGGTTAGTGATCTTCAGAGTTGATTATTCAGGAGTAGTTGAGTTGTGTGTGTGTGTGTTATTGGAGAATTTTGAAGAATCTTTGCATGGGGGTATTCAGTACAACAAAATATTATTGAGATTATTCTTGATGTACGAGCGGGCACCGGCATTGGAATCTTTTTGGCTCAACAGTCCCAGTCTCATTTACTTTCACTGGTTTTTACACATTAAAAACAGCTTGTTATGCTGCTAACTGATCTTTCCTTATATTACTTACTCCCAGGGCCGTTTATATCAAAGTTGATATTTAGCCGCACCATGTTGGCTCAACCACGCTCAACCCCCAACCTGGAGGACCAGGACATACACAAAGTCACTACAAACAAATTAGCTTACCAAATTCACAAATAGCGCATGTCTTTGGACTTGTGGGGGAAACCGAAGCATCCGGAGGAAACCCATGCCAACACGGGGAGAACATGCAAACTGACCTTCTTGCTGTAAGGTGGCAGTGCTACACACTGAGCCACTGTGCCGCCTTATTATATTAGTGTACTTTTTATGTATAGTTGTGAACAGTTGTTTGTAGAGCAAGTAGTTTGACCATTTATCATTCCTAGTCATTTCTCCCATAGACAACTGAATCAGAAGTACTAAAACAATCACAAAACTAAGCGTGCTTCCGTGTTGTGGAATAAGGTTAATACGCAGGCCTTAAAATAGTTAATGTGTGCTTTAGCTCATAAAATTAATTTGCGTGAAACAAGTCATCAATTCTCCTTTTTCATTATTTATCAGATTCATAATTTTAAATCTGCCATATTGTTTGCTTATAACACACACAGGGCTGTCGTATGGCTGGGACGATAAATTATATTATATCAAATCACAATAAAATTAATGTCAATAACAATAAGCTCTGCACTTTATTGCTCTATATTGATCTAAGACCCAATCACACAGCAGAAATGTACATCAATGGGAATCTAAAAGTGGGTTACAGTTTTTCTCAGTGGCTTTGGTGCATTTCTCACAACACTATTTACATTTGCGCAACAGTTAATGCATTTCTCAAAACAATTAGTCATTTGCGCACATCATAGTAGCAGTTTCTCATTCCTTCCAGCAAATTCCAAATGCTTTTGGACATGCATCAACTGTGTTCATACAACTCTCTGCTGTTTGTAACATTATCATCTGCTCATGTCATGTCAGGCAAAATTAACTAAACTTGTGAATGCTGAATAGTTATTCCTTATAAAACTAATAGTCCTCATTTCATTACTTGAGTCATCACATACTAAAATGTTGAACTAGTTGTCAAAATCTGTCAAGCTAATTTTATTTAAAAAATATATATATCTTTTTTTTTTTTCTTGAAAATGTCTTCTAAAATTAACAATTTCATGAATGATTTACAGACCTGTGTATGTTGTAGGTTCAGTTCCAATATGTCCTGCAGTATTGTTTACAGTTGTGCACAGCTCTACCCAAAGGAAGTGTATGTTTGTTGTAAATAAGGCTGTTTTTATTCTTTTGCACAATGCTGTGGATAAATTGGAATTGCAAAGAGCAAATGCAGTAAAAATGTGAAACATACATATTCAGTGTCTTGTACTCAGATACCTCACTAAATGCAGTGATGTCTAACTTTTTCAAATGGCTGTGCAAATAGTATATAGTGCTGTCTTGGGCATTTTCAGGACGTGTCACCAAAATCTGATTTTTTTGCATTGGGAAAAAATGTAGAGTAAACTGTCATAATGAAAACATGCCAAAGCCATTTGACTATCTTGTTCCTAAAAAATGGTGTCAGGACTTTTCATCTTGATGACACTGACACTTTCATTGACATGAATACTTGCTTTTGAGGAATGAGCTCTCCATTTTGAGCAAGTGACACGCTTTTGCAGGTTATCCACTAGGTTTTGCAGTTTGTACTAATTGTTTTAAGAAATGCATGAACTGTTGTGCAAATGTAAATAGTGTTGTGAAAAATGCACCAAAGCCACTGAGAAAAACTGTAATATAAGAGATATTTTGCCATCAAAAATTTATCGGCCGAAAAAGTTATGCCATTTAACGGATCCTCTATTTTTTGTAGCTTCAGTCATTGTTGGGGTACTCTTAAATCTGGAAGCATTAACTTATATTGAAATATATATATTGTTATCATGCAATATTGAAAATGATTGTCGAGATAGCATTTTTGCCATATTGGCCAGCCCTTGGCTGTCGTGTTCAACACCGTTTTGATTATCAAGCCAACTCTGAGGAATTAAACTAACCACCGCAACTGCAGTGTTCACTTTTTTCTAATACTTTTTTTTAACTTCATCATTGTGAATTGAATGTTAAAGAAATCAATAATGGATACAAGAGAATGTGGTTTTCTCCCTGCCAACTGCAGTGTTTTAAGACTGAAGTATTGGCAGTTTTGGCAGCATTTCGGCTTTTAACCAAATGAAAAAGGAGAACCAGCCAAGTTAGTTCAACCAATAGGCAACATTTTGCAGAAGAAATGTTCCTGTGATGCAGCAATACATTAATATTAGTTCTCATTTTACTTAACCTGTCACAAAGTTAAAATAAAATACTTCAAATTGTGTTTTTGTTGAATAAAATATATCTAAATGAAAGATATTTTAAAAGCTTTGCAATTAATAGATGTGCTGCCAATAAATATATTTGTGTGACACTGGAGCATTTTAAAGCTGTGTTTCATCAGCAGATCACTCGTACCTCAGCTTATAAACTGACCAGCTGATCTTTGCGGCTTTAAAACACTCCTATGTCCCTGTGGTTACACTCTGTAAACAGCAGTGAGTTCAGTGATCTGATGACCTTCCCGGCCAATTAGTCATTCAGTTAGTGAACACAATGGCAAATCAGTGCTGTTTATGAAATTTATTCATTCATTCATTTTCCATCTGCTTAGTCCCTTATTTATCAGGAATCGCCACAGCGGAATAAACCACCAACTTTTCCAGCATATGTTTTGTGCAGTGTACGCCCTTCTGGCTGCAACTCAGTACTGGCAAACACTCATACACTCTTATTCACACAAGCTTGTACACTACAGCCAATTTAATTCATTGAATTTATCTACAGCGCATGTGTTTTGACTGTGGGGGAAACTCGAGCATGAGGAGGAAATCCACACCAACACAGGGAGAACATGCAAACTCCACACAGAAATGCCAACTGACTCAGTCGGGACTTGAACCAGCAACCTTCTTGCTGTGAGGCGACAGTGCTAAGCACTGAGCCACTGTGCCCCCTTTAGCAAAGGTTTTTCAAAATTTGTTTAATTTGTTTCATAGTCAGCAATGGTTCACAACTAGAAAAAATTTTTAGCAAATTTGGGTGATTTAGACGTTGCACGTCACTGTTAACCAACATCATTAATGATCATTTTAGTACCTTCTAAATTGGATGCTGTGGCCTCTAAAGCAATTACCAGTGACCACTTTCAGAGGAAAGAAATGGAAGACAAAAATACAGCCAGCCAAAAACAAAAGGTAATTTCAGGAAATATTTTTTGAATGTGCAAACAATTTATAATTGTTACTTCATCCACAAATCTGACATTTTATGCATAGAAATGGATATCAAGTTCTGTGTATGTCTACATCAGGGGTCACCAATCACGGTCCTGGAGGGCCGGTGTGCCTGCAGGGTTTAGCTTCAACTTGCTTTAACACACCTGCCTGGGTGTTTCAAGTATACCTAGTAAGACCTTGATTAGTTTGTTCAGGTGTGTTTGATTAGGGTTGGAGCTAAAATCTGAAGGACACCGGCCCTCCAGGAACAGGTTTGGTGACCACTGGTCTACATCATTCTTCAAGACTCAGATTCCTGTGTTTTTGTTTGGTCCAAAAAAAAATTTTGTCTTAGGTCACGGAGGAGCTTGAAAAGCTAAGAAAGGAAAGAGATGTTCGACAAAAGAGGAAAGAAAATCTGTTAAAGGATGTGGAGACATTGAGAAAGCAACAAGGTATGTTTCCTGTAGTGTAATATAAATGTTATTAATGTAGGGCTACATTACATGTACATGATGTACATGATATTGGAAAAATCTAACATTGCGATATTTTGTTATTCTACAATTTATATATATATATATATATATATATATATATATATATATATATATATATATATATA
>CAIGQZ010000276.1:4157275-4182068 GCA_903798205.1 Danio tinwini
AACTAGCCTAGAGCAACGTCTGCTTTTATAAACTAGCCTAGAGTGCCATCTGCAGTTTAAAACCTAGCCTAAAGTGACTACACTGTTAAAAACTAGCATTAACTGCTGTTTGCTTTTAAAAACTTGCCTAGAGCGCCATCTGCTATTAAAATCTGGCCTAGAGCGCCATCTGCTGTTAAAAACTAACCTAGAGTGTCATCTGCTGTTAAAAACTAGCTTAGATCGCCGTCTGCTGTTATAGACTAGCCTAGAGCACCATCTGCTGTTAAACACTAGCCTAGAGTGCCGTCTGCTGTTAAACACTAGCCCAGAGCGCCATCTACTGTTAAACACTAGCCTAAAGCGCCATCTACTGTTAAACCATAGATATATACATTAGATGTCGCCTACCCTACTGTTGTTGATTAGAAGGAATGCGTCAATAGAGCCGCCATTTTAGTACAGGGTAGCGTTCCTTTGAAATGAATGCAGGACCAAGGTGAAGTGGAGGACTGTGGCCATCCAAAGCCAGAGAAATACACATATGCACATATATCTATGATCGGGAGTTTTCCCCAGTGGTCCGTATGCAGATATTTTTTAAAATTACGAAATATAATTTTACATCACTTTTCTACATTGATGGATGTGACCGCATGGGCATTCCTGACAAAGAGTGTGTGTTTGTGTGCATGGAAATGCATTACCCTCCTTCCCTGTTTAATTTGATCTAATCCATGTCCTGAAACACACCACCTCTCTCCTGCTTTCACTTCTCATTCTGACGGAGGGAGCGACTCGTTTGTAAATGAATCACCGTTATGAACGATTCGTTCACTTAGCCGACAATAATACAAGTTTCTGGCAGCGAATCGTTGTCTTGTCATAATTCATAACATTGTTTGCTTATTTTATTCAACAAAACTAGCATAAGCTTAGAATTTAGTGCGAGTTGGTGCTACTTTGCCTTATGGTCACTACGGTAAGAGACTGTATTATTATCAATAACATAACTTGTTAAGCACAAATGTTCATAACATACAAAAACATAAAAAACGAAATCTTACCTATGAGATGTTCTGATGTCCTAGGAGCACTGTACCAATGTGTCGGCGCTATTGATGCATGCTTAGGGTCCATATGTGATATCTAGTGTATATATCTATGCTGTTAAACACTAGCCTAGAGTGCTGTCTGCTGTTAAAAACTAGCCTAGAGCGCCATCTACTGTTAAACACTAGCCTAGAGTGCCGTCTGCTGTTAAACACTAGCCTAGAGCGCCCTCTGCTGTTAAAAACTAGCATGGAATGCCTTCTGCTGTTAAAAACTAGTCTATAGCACTCTCTGCTGTTATAATCTAAGCTGAGAATCGATTCCAGAGAGAATGGCAATGCATTTTTAAAATCAAAGAAGCGATCTGTGAATCACAATACATAGATTTATTGTCCCAGCGCTAATAGTTATGTATTAAACTGTCACTTATAATATTAATATACTTAATAATATATTTCAAGCATAGTTTATTTTTGCTATTGATTCCAATTAAGTTTTTATTTTAAATAATTTGTGAATTAATTCTAAGTCTATTAAGCAAAATACATAGGATATTTCCAAAATATAAACTATAATGTTGAGTCACATTTATGTCAGTGCACGGTTCAGAGCTTTGTGACTCATCTTGTGTGGGCATCCTGATGGCAAGCTTCTGAAACATGATTGGTTGATATTTTTACAAATAATTTTTTGTCCCAATTCAATTGTACTTTCTTTACTTTTGTTATGATAAGATGCACAAGACCTGTGCATGTCCATGCTGAGTGCTAGATTAAAGCTAATTAATGTCACATTTTGACTTAAGATGATCATGTAGTTGAGATTAATGTATTTAATTGTTTGTGTGTATGTATGTGTATATTAGGATTTTTATTTTATTTGTCTCTTTTTAAGAAGATTTGATTTCTAAATATGGTGATAACCTGGTGATACACTTTTTAAAAGCCACAGTTTTAGTCCAGGATGACTTCTTGTACAAAAGCTTACAGGGAGCATGTCCGTGATGCTGATGCAATCTTTACTCTTTACTATTATGATTAGTGTCTGGTGGAAAACGTGTATTTTGTAATGATTAATGTTTTTTTTGATAGTGTTTAGGGTGGACATTTTATTTTATTTTTTACACCTGCTGAAAAATCAGACTGGAATGAGCTATAACTATTTAGTGTTTTAATGCATCTGGAAGATTCTAATTCTGATACTGGTTATAATCAACTTCTGTGATGTATGAACACCGCATGCAATTTTAAGCTTGTTGTTTTTAGCATAGGCTGTTAGGCTTCCATAATTATTGCTGATTATTATTGGACAATTTTTTTGTTCTTAATTTCCACCTAAGTGGCTATATACTACAATGCTAAATTGATATTAGTGCTGTCAAAAGATTATTCACATCCAGAATAAAAGCTTGTATTTAATTTTACATATATATACATTTTTGATGAGTGTGTGTGTGTGTCTGTGTACTGTGCCAAGTTTGTTTTTGTTTTTGTTTTTTAAATGCATAAGTACACCCATTACAATACAAAGTTTTATTTTGAATGTGATTAATTGTGATTAATCATTTGACAGCACTAACTACTATTGATTGAAATACTCATGTTAACTATTTTCAATCTTGGATTCTTTGCAGAAACATTCAATTTTTATGACATTTTTATTTTTAGATTAAAAAAAAATTGAGATTAAAAACAAGCTCAATGAAAATGCATTATCAAATTTAGTATTTCTTATCATTGTTTTTACTGCAATTGCACTCAATACGTGTTTGGATAGTTCAACATATGTTGTATGACATAAGCCATTTTGGATCTCTTTTTAAAATGGCTTTTTAAAACTATGGTAGCATCTCCTCGGCTGGAAAACAGATGGCCTGTTTTGCAAAGGTAAGGCTCCTATGACAACTTTAATGATTGGTCTTTAGGATATGAATTATGTTTATTTTATTTACACATCTATGGCTCATGCATTTAAACTTGGGTATATGGGTAAATAACAAGTATTTATTTGATTTTTCTGACTTAATTTGACTGTTTTCCCAATCACTATTACTTACACAATTTTTGTACTGCCTAAACTAATCTAGGTCGCCTCCTTAAAATCAAGAGCCTCTCCCGAAAAGCTGAAGACGTCTCTGTCGAGCAGCCATTCCCTGGACTCTGCTGCCGAGCAGTTTGAGTACTATGATGCGGGAAATCACTGGTGTAAAAACTGCAATGTTACCGGTGGTTCAATGTTTGATTATTTCATGCATTTGCACAGCAAAACCCATAGGAAGGTACGTGTGCCAATATACATCTAATCATTTAACTTTTTTGATTGGATATGATTTTTTTTTTTTTGCTTGATTTGTTTATTTCTGCCAGCTGCATCTGTGCTTTAGTCATCAATTGTTTTTCTCTCCCACAGACTCTAGATCCGTATGACAGACCTTGGGCAAAAACAGAAAGTGAAAAGAAAGGACCAGCTGGAAAGAGGACTTCAAAGCCAGCAAAAGGTAACCTTTTTATACAGAGAATTTCATTTTTTGCTACAAAATCCTTATTTTATTTTACACTAGGGTGAAAATTAGTTTGAACATGAGCACCGTTATCGAACTGGAATGGTTAGTCATGTTTTCCTCTAAAGGAAAACTTTTGTGCAAATTGTATTGCGTAAAACATTTGCAAACAAAGCACCATCCAACGAGTCAAAGAGAACAAATTTGTCACTTCCTCATAAACAGGCACCAAATATCAAAAAGAAAAAAAGGAGTTTGCTGTGGTAGAATCTACTGGTGGACTTTTCTTAAATAATATAAAATGTGGATAAATATACACTATCTGACAAAAGTCTTGTCGCCTATCCAAGTTTTAGGAACAACACATAATAATTTGATTTCTAGTTGATTGCACTCAAGATTACACTTATTTTACCTAAATAGAATATGATCAGTCCTTGATTTTTTTTTAATATAATTTAATTAGGACAGTAAGGTCTGACTTGGACAAAAGTCCTGTCACCTAACAGAAGTAATGTACAGTATAGAATATAAAGTCATGGTGCAGTGGAAAAAGAAATGAATATTGTGTCTGACTCCCATGAGCTTGGAGGACTGCATCCATACATCTCTCAAATAACTTATTAATAAAGTCATCTGGAATGGCAAAGAAAGTGTTCTTGCAGGACTCCCAAAGTTCATCAAGATTCTTTGGATTCATCTTCAATGCCTCCTCCTCCATCTTACCCCTGACATACTCAATAATGTTCATGTCTGATGGCTGGGCTGGCCAATCCTGGAGCACCTTGACATTCTTTGCTTTTAGGAACTTTGATGTGGAGGCTGAAGTATGAGAAGCGCTATCCTGCTGAAGAATTTGCCCTCTCCTGTGGTTTGTAATGTAATGGGCAGCACAAATGTCTTGATACCTCAGGCTCTTTGTTGCCATCCACATCTCTTGCACTCCCCCATACTGAATGCAACCCCAAACCATGATTTTACATTCACCAACCTTGACTAATTTCTGTGACAAACTTGGCTCCATGCGGGTTCCAGTAGGTTTTCTGCAGTATTTGTGATTATTGGGATGCAGCTCAACAGATGATTCATCCTTCTGGCACTTTTCCAAATGACCAACTAGAAGTCAAGTTATTATTTGTTGCTCTTACAACTGGGATCGACGACAAGACTTTTGTCAAGTAATGTAGGTGGAAACTATTGAATAAAATCTGTGGATTGGAGAAACTGATTTGTTAAATTCTTTATGATTCACTTCAATTATTGGTGCCATGTTAATTGCAGTAGCATGAGCTATAGTTTTCTTACAGTGTGCCCTATCATTGGAACAGTGCATTACCAGCCATGAAAATCATTACACATTTTAGATAAATGCGATTAACTTTTGTTGTATTCTTCTCCCAGGCTCTGAGTTCTTGGTCCCTGTTAGGGGATTCTTCTGCCAGTTATGTGAAGAGTTTTTTGGGGATCCCATTTGTGCTGAAGCCCACGTCACCTGCCATACTCACAATGAGAAATACAAGGTAACTATCTGTTCATTTCTGGTATCAAGATGCATTTTTGTCGATCTGATCACAAGTGGACAGGAGACACATTACTGTTCACATTTGCATTCAAATGTGTTTCTTTTGTCCACTTTCTGTAGGCAGTGATTGTATTCCTCTGATCTTTAAATATAACACTGCGAACGCTAGCACAATTTTAAGATAGAAAACTCTTAATTGAATCTAACCACAATTTTTATGACCAGATGTGATTGCCTAATATCTGTTTGATTTTATCAACAGGCAAAATTGTATGAAAATCCCCTCTATGAGCAAAGGAGAAAACTTGACCGTCAGGCTGGCTTAGAAAGCCAAAAGAGTTCAGTGATCAAACGAAAACATGAAGATGACGTTGTTCAGGACGATATGAAAAAATCCAAATACGACAAAGAAGGAAAATTGTCTAGTAATGTAATGGACACAAAACCACAATACAGCAAAGAGGAGGACTACAGGGATATCAAAGAGAATGAGAGTAAACCCAAGGAAAAATACAAAAAGGATGATTACGATAAACTGAAATATAAAAAGGAGGAAGATGAGAGAGCCAGAATAAAGAAGGAAGAGGAAGAGAAATCTAGGTACAAAAAAGATGATGATGAGCGAAACCGGTACAAGAAAGAAGAGGAATACTCTCATAGGTACAGAAAGGAGGAAGGGGAGAGATCCAGGTATGAAGAGGATCGTTACAGAAACAGAGATGATGAGGATGATGATGATGATGATGAATACCATAGATACAGAGATGATGATGACAGATACAGATATAGAAAACATGATTATAGGGGCCGGTATAGCAAGGAAGATGAGAAGTACAAATACACGAGAGAGGCAGAGGAGAAGTCAAAATACAAAGGGGAGGACTGGGGGAAGTGGCCAAAATCAAAGTGGGACGAGGACCAAGAGAATAGCAGCAAGTTTGATAAAAAGGAAGATAAAACACCTTATCAGAAGGGCAAGGCTGGTTTTTTCAGAGATGACAAGGCGAGCGCAGGAATGTCCAATGTTAAAGATGTCAAGACAGAACCAGAGAAACCAGTTGAGCCTCCTAAAATCTTATGTGGGCCGAGTCCTGCCTTGCTAGCCAAACTTCGCAAAAAGAACGAGGAGGCTGCTGGTCGGCCTGGCTTTGGAAAGTTTAATCGTAAAAAGCCACAAAAGACTGCACTGGAGAAGGAGGCAGAGAGGATGGCGGCACAGTTTTTGAAGGAAGATGAAGTAGAAAACAAGGAGGAAGAGCTTGATCCTTTTTCCAAATCTGTAGCTGCTGCAAAATCCATTGCAATCAAGTTGACAGGAAAGGCTGTGATTCCTCCCTCAGGTGAATGGCTGGCATTCAACGAAAACAAAAGTAATGCTAATTTACCTCCTCCGCTATCTCCAATGGTTATTAGGAAGTCTTTTTCAGGTGTGCAAAATAAACCAACACCACCTGCTTTAAGTGACAAACTTCCTGCCCTTTTAACAGGAACGCAGAAGGGCACAGCATTGTCAGCAGATCTTATTTCCAAGGCATTTAGTGGAGAAGAGGTACAGTTAAAACAGGCAAAGCTTCCTGGGAGCCCTGTAGAGATCTTCAACAAACCTGCTCCACCTCCGTCTCCCACTTCAACTTCCACTCCGTCTCCCGCTCCGTCTCCCGCTCCGTCTCCCGTTCCATCTTCCGCTCCGTCTCCTGCTCCACCTCTCGTTCCATCTCCCGCTCCACCTCCCGTTCTATCTCCCGCTCCAACTCTCACTGCAGCCCCAGAAATTGTAAAATCCTCCCAGTTGAAACCTGTCCTTCAGCCTGAACGTGTTGTCACTCTTGAGTCTGATGTCGCCGCTCCTGGAGTGCCTGAGCAGGAGCGGAAGCAAACTTTAGTCCTTCGTCCTCCTCCTCAGCATCCATCTAATGTCAGAGCCCAGCCCCCCAAAATGGTGAAGCCAAAGACACTTGCAGCAGGAAAAGCAAAAGATTTGTTTGACATTTTCTACAGTGGAGGCACCACTGTTAAAACCTCTGTTAGTGCCCTAGTTGTCAACAAACAAGACCCTGGATTTGCACATTCGTACACTGGCTCAACCTGTAAAGACTCAAATAATAAAGACAAAAAAGCTTTTGATGTTTCCCAGGGCAAAGTACCCCCCTCTAATGGGCACCTGCAAGTTACAGCAAATAAAGAATCTCTAAAGAACAAGAAGTCAAATGTTGCTGAAAGGAAAGATGATAATGAGAACTCATACAAAGAATCTCCTAAGAACGAAGGCTTAAATGTTGTAAAGAGTGAAGAATCTTCCAATAATGAGTACTCAAAAGTTCCCAAAAGCAAAGAATCTCTCAGTGAGGATGTAGACATTCAGAGCAAAGAATCTCCCAAGAACGAAGACCTTAAGGTTACACAGAATAAAGAATCTTCCATAAAGTTCCCAGACATTGTCCAGAATGAAGAATGTTTCAACAAAGAGGATTCAGAAGTGGTTCAGAGTAAAGATTCTCCCAAGAGTGAACATTTAAAGGTTTCACTGTGTGATGATTCTCCAGTGAATGACGACTCAGAAGCTGCCCAAAGCGAAAAACGCCTCAGTAATAAGGACTCAAAAATGGCTCAGAGTGACGAATCTCCCAAAAACGAGGACTTAACGGTTTCACAGAGTGAAGATTCTCCCACAAATGAGGACTCAGAAGTTGCCCAAAGTGAAGAACCCTTCAGCAATGAGGATTCAGAAGTGCTTCAGAGTGACGAATCTCCCCCAAATGTTGAATTAAAGGTTTCAGAGAGTGAAGATTCTCCCATGAATGAGGATTCAGAAGTTGTCCAAAGTGAAACACCCCTCAGCAATGAGGATTCAGAAGTGGTTCAGAGTGATGAATCTCCCCAAAATGTTGAGTTAAAGGTATCAGAGAGTGAAGATTCTCCAGTGAATGAGGACTCAGAAGTTGCACAAAGTAAAAACCTTAACAACGAGGACACCAAAGTGGCTCAGAGTGAAGAATCTTCCAAGAACGAAGACTTAAATGCTTCAGACAGTGAATATTCTCAAGCGAATAAGGACTCAGAAGTTGCCCAAAGTGATTTCCCTAACAACGAGGACACAGAAATGGCTCAGAGTGAAGAATCTCCCAAGATCAAAGACTTAAATGCTTTAGACAGTGAAAATTCTTTAATGAATGAGGACTCAGGAGTTGCCCAAAGTAAAACCCTTAACAACAAGGACACGGAAGTGGTTCAGGGTGAAGAACCTCCCAAGAACGAAGACCCAAATGTTGAACAATCATTTGAGGCAATCTTAAAAGCTGACATTCAGAATGAAAACATTGATGCAAAAGAAATTCTTGATGATCAGCAAGCTTTTCAATCTATTGATATCACTATGGGAGATGTTACTGACATGGAAGTGAATAGTGTGGAGACACTACTGCAGACAAATAATGAGGAACTACCTCTGGATTCAGAGGAGCCCATGGCATTCTCTCCCCTTCCTGGCTCTTTCACCGAACAACTGAACTTGGACACATTTGAATTCACTTTTGAGCCTTTGTAAAGGACCTCCCAAGAGTAGGTTTAGGGATGTACATGTTAACTCTGAATGTAAATACGTGATTTTGAAGTATTCTTTGTATTTGCTTGACCCAGTTAGAATGTTTCATGTCTATTCTTAACCTTTTGGCAGGTAATGCCAGTGAAAGCGTGGACTGAAAAGCATTCATTCTGAAGTGGGTGCCGGGGGAAGGAATCCCTCTAAGAGATTGAAAACTTTCCTCAAGTAATGAACCATGAATATGTGTAAAAGCTTTGCTTTTTTTGTCAAAACACCTGGTATTGAGCTCCTTGTTTCCTTATTTGTTTCCAGCAGAAACCATTCCTTTTTCTCCAAAGGTAACGTAAAACATATAACGAATATGATGTGTAACAAACATTTCAGACTCTAAAACCATTTGCTCTATTCGTTTCACTTAAATCACCGAAGATATTTTAATGCAGGAGTCAGAAAGATCCAGGCTCAGAGAAGACAAATGGCGTGGCGTTCATGCTTCAAGGACATATGCGTTCACAATTCTGCCCAGAAAATACCCGACTTGGTCTCTGTAGCTTTTTTTTTAGATTTATTTTTTCTTTTCTGAAAAACAAACAAATAAAAAAAAATGTGTTAATGTTCATATTGCTACCATGCTGCATTAGCATCTACAGATAGTTGGTGTAACTGCACAAGTTCTGTGCTAGCTCAAATAAATCACAGCAACCCTTTCTGGCTTTGCTTCTTATTAACATTATTGCTGCTGTTAGACTTGTGGATCTTTTTTTAACATTGCTTTAACTCGACATGAGTGGAATTGATTTCTGCATATAAAAACTATTCTAATGTCATTTGGCATTGAAAAATTTGCAATACAGTGTGATGGATGTTATACCTACAGATCTATTCTGTTGTTTGGTTAAAGGGAATCATTGTATTACTGTACCACATACATCAAATGTGAATATGGATGTAAATTTTAGTTCTTGTTACATATTTAAAACTAATGGTTAATTGCTGAACATTTTTAACATGAGATTACTGTGCTTGTTTGCTAAATATGTAATATTGTATTGTTCATATGGGGATCTATTTTCCAGACAGAGTTAAAGTTAGTTATTGTTTTATTTGCGAATCAGACAGGCATTTGCAGGAGATTGATTTGTTTACACTGATGTATTATCAGGAATATTTCAGCTGATATCTTCAGCCACAGAGGAGCATCAGGAAAAAGCTGCCGTTTACCATGAAGGTAAGTGCCTTAACTGGTCTTGGTCATTCAATGTACAATAATCATGTACATTATATAAACTTAAATGATCCACTTATAATACACTATTTATGTCAGTTACCTCAAAATGACAATTTATTTGGCATATAATTATCATTATTAGTATATTCATCACTATCTTTTCTTCCATAAAATAAAAATGAAACTCTTTAAACAATTAAATTTTATCTTTTATGCAATGAACATAAATGGAGTTAAATACTGGTAACCTAAATATCGTATTGTGTATATAATATGCCAAAAATTCACCTTTGTATACTGGTTTAGAGCAGAATTAATATTTTACTATTCCTTGGTGGTTATAAGGATAGTTCAGCCAAATGTTTTAAAAAAATTAGGAATTTTGACCATTGACTTCCCTAGTATATATATATATATATATATATATATTTTTTTATTATTCTATGGATGTCAATAGTTCCAACATTCTTCAGAATAGGCTATACTGTATTTCGTCTTCAGAAAGAAACTACGGATTTGAAACCAATGGGGTCAGGGTATCTTTTGGCCATTGGATTTTCATTTTAAAAACAGATATTGAAAAATGAGTCGTTTTTTAATTTTCGTTTAAAAAATAATAATGAAAATTGAAATACAATGCGTTTTTTGATTTTCGTTTTTGAATTTTAAAACGAAAATAAAAAACGGCTCGTTTTTCTTTTTTATGGTAAAAAACGGAAAAGCAAAATAAAAAAATTTGATTGTCATTTTTTATTTTCAAATAACAAAAAATAAAATCGCCAGAAAACCAAAACGGATAAAGACACACAGGCAATAAAATAGATTAAAAATATCATTTTAAAGCTGTACAGATGTGACTTTGTTCATATGCGTCAGCTGCCGACCGGAAGTTCTTAGCATTTTGGGTGATTTTGCGTTCTAAGAAAAAGGTCCATAGGCTATTATTTTTCCCACTTAATAATGGTATAAAAGGTTTTTTCTTGTGATAACAGGATTTGACATATTTTCCTCATTTAAGCCGGTTAGGCCTATATGGAACAACATAATTGATGATATATGCATTATTTGCATTGGTGAACAGTTTTCTGAAAATAAAGTTTATTGTTAAAATCACTTCTACTTCAGGAGTGACAGTAACATTGGACATTCGTTTGGAATCATTGCTCATCTCTCTGTGTTATAGTTATATATAAGAGTAGTAGGTTATTTTTTTTAATCATTTCAATTGATGCAATAAAACTGCTGCTATATGCACATGGCTATATGAAATTATGGATAGACCCACTGTAGCAGGGTGATGAGCATGCACTCAGCTTGGTGATAGTCCGTTTTTAAAAAGACACGGTATGCTTATCAGGGTGTTTGTACAGCATGCCTCCTTTCAGATAAAATTAATTTTTATTTTAAAATACTATGAGTTATTGAAATGTGCGTAACCAACAATTGTATTAAAGCCTTCCTCACTTGAAATGATTCGTGGTTAAATTTCGGGAAGTGGAAGTATTATGGTTTTAACAATATTAAAACTTTCTTTTCAGAAAAGTGTTCCGCGTCCCATTATAACAAAAAAAATAAATTTTATAAAATTTTTAAGTGGGAAAAAATAATAGCCTTTAGCAGGTCAGCATTGCGTCACCATGAATGAGTCGGCCTATCTGGTTTCGGAATATAAAAACAAGTCTTCATTCGTTTTTGTTTTCTGGTGATTTTATTTTTTGTTATTTTAAATAAAAAAATTTTTTTTGCTTTTCTGTTTTTCACTATGAAAATGAAAAACGAGCTGTTTCTTTATTTTCATATTAAAACTTTATAAACGAAAATCAAAAATGCATTATATTTCAATTTTCGTTTTTTAAATTTTAAAACAAAAATAAAAAACTGCTTGTTTTTCAATATCTGTTTTTAAAATGAAAATCCTTTGGCCAAAAGATACCCTGACCCAATGGGCTATCTGCACACTGACTTTTAATTTCAGTCAGCCTGCCTCAGCGCTTCCGCTGAACTGTCTTTCCATTATAAAATTGCCACATTTAAGGTCTGATTTCTTTAAAAATCAGTCATCTTCACTGCCTGTAAGATAAATGATATAAAGTGGGTCTCAGTGTGGACAAGAAGCGCTGTATTAAATTCCATTTCCCCCCGTCATGTCTGTAAAATATGACAATTTATTTTACCCCATATTTTCAATAGAGTTTCTTCGTTAGCCTGCTGGTATCTGGCGGTTTTATGATCTTTCATCTCGTTTTTCTCTTGAACAACTAAATGAATGCTTAATTCTATTTAACAGAATGTATTATAATTACATTACAGCATCGATGCTGTAAAAGGAACTTTATGAAATTGAAAATAGTCACATTAAGCTATCACAGAACGTTTATCACTGGCTGAAAAACACTAGCTGCGCATATAGCCCATGAGGTTGTGTACATTTTCATCATTAGGTGAACTATTCCTTTTAAAAGGCTTATAAATCAGCATCCTATTAGGCCTATTTATTTATGTTGTGATGTGCACATTTCTATACCATTGGTAGATTCATGTAAAATATAATTAATAAAACAACACTTGAAGCGAAGCTCAGCATTAGCACTTGTTTTGATAGAGGTCAGAATAAATTTTCATTTTGGGGGCGATCTAACTAGTGATAGATTTCAAGAAGTTGAGGCAAAACGTTTGAGATTTTGACCTAAAAAAATGAATAGTTTGTGTTTTGTATTTGGTAAATAAAAGCTTGCGAATGAAATCATGTATGTTTTGTTTTTTTAACCACCCCATGATAGCTCACCCAAGTTGGATTAAAAGTTTTCATGAATTTTGGATCTGAAGAGTGTTTTATTTAGTGAAACGTTTTAGGTCTGATAGATTGAAGGCAATTTTTGCTTCAGTTAAATGTGTTTGACAAACAGTTTATTGGGGATTAGCCAGGGGACAGTTCACCCAAAGGTTTACATTAAAGTTTTCATGTGGGGGTTAGGGGGGTCATATTTGTTTCATATTGACTAATAAATTGAATAATAAAAACTAAGAAAAGAGAAATGAGTCTTAATTATGAACAGAACAAACGAAATTCTGGCTTATAACACATCAAACAGCTAACATGAGGAATAAATATTTGTAGATTAATGATAATACATGATGTCCCAATCACCCAAACATTCCTAAAAAATATTGTTTTGGCTCAGTTTATACTAAAGGGTTTGTCACAGCACCTTCTCTTCTGACATATTTATATTTCTTTCAGAAATGGATAGATAACATCTGTAGGGTTACAGAAATATATCATACATTGGGCTGATGTTTTTAATTCATTGCAAGAATGATTGCATAACGCAGAATAAAAAAAAAAATGTCCCAATCATCCTTGATTCACCCTACCCCTCGCCCCCTCCACGTCCGAAATGGAGGGTAGTCCAAACATACACGCAATATACCAACAGATGGCAGTAGATGCTACTATATTTATATTTTTTTAAGCAGACAATATTTAAATAATCTAATTTTATAAATGATGCAATATAAACTACATACAATTAATTAGAACTGAAAGCATTTTATAGTCTGCTTTAATTAAAATAAATACTGTTTTCTTATTGAGAAGTCTTGTTTATAAGAAAAGAATATGAGAAAATGTGCACCACTTAGTCTAAGCTAAAGAGCATACAGTGGGCCTACTAACCCCCCTAAAAAATCAGTTTCAAGGATATTTCAGCCCCCAAAAAGTAAGTTTATCTACTGTGAAATAGTTCCAAACTTTGAGTTTCATTCTTCTGTTGAACACAAAAGAAGATATTTTGAAGAAAGCTGAAGACCAGTGACCTTTGACTTCCATAGTCTGAAAACAAATGCTATGGAAATCTATTATTTTCCTGCTTCCTACAAATTATAGTTTTGTGGTCTACAAATGAAAGGTTTGAAATAATTCAGTAAATGATGGCAGTTTTCATTTTGGGGCGAACTATCCTTTTAAGCATTTATTAAAGCAACAGCCATGATTAAGTCTATTCTGAGGCATGACCTTAACTGCATCTATAATCATGAATGTAAGAAGGTCCCTTAACCCATATTCAACAATAATGCCCTCTTAATCACCCTGTTAAAATATACATATAATAATTTGTATATTTTAAATAATAGCAAAATAAAAGTATTCTGTCATATATAAGTCGTCAACAACAGCTGACCGCCAGATCTTTCATCGGCGCAGCCTGGACCCTGTTTAGGAAACTCAAGACCGTCTGGTTCGCTGGGCAGCCAATAGAAAAATCCTGCTCTGCTGTTGCTAGGTGGACTGGTGATTTGTTGACCAATGAGCGTGCTGCTGGTGAAGGGAGGGCGCGGGAGCTGGAGGTAACAGTGTGCGCGAGAGCCCGAGTGCAAGGGAAGCCTTATCACGGAGGCACGGCTAAAGACAACATTTCTAAAATGCCGAATAAAACAAAAAAAGAGAAGGTAAAGTACATATTACGATTATTACACATTCTAGTTGATGGATATAAGAATTCAATGAGTAAAACAGTTATTCTGCAGCATTTGTAAGCGTTGGGTTTTGTTAGTGAAGGCCTCACTAGCCGCTAGCCCGCTAAGGGCGCAATTTTATGCCTGTATTTCTTAAGTCAAAAGATTGACAGTTACACGTTCACAAGAATGTTTAAAAACCGGGAACGCGATTACATTAGCTGAACATGACGTATTTTTATTATACGACTCTTATATGTTTGGAGGAATACGCTTGGGGGGTTAGCTGTTTTACCCGGTGTTTGCTTTACACATCAGTTTTCTATACAGAGATTATGATCGGCCTTTAATATGTGAATAGAGGCGTATTAGTTGACAGATTGCGGCATAAGCTGGACACGCGAACATGTCTGAGTCTCTGCATGAGTCAATGTTTCTGTGCATGAACATCGTTATATAAACGCTCGATATATAAGTGAACAAGTTTGTCACTGTGTGTGTGTGTGTGTGTGTGTGTGTGTGTGTGTGTGTGTGTGTGTGAGAGAGAGATGCTGCACTGAATGTGAACTGAAATCATTTGTCATTCTCAGAAAGCAGTCAATGTTTTGTGCATGTCATGAAGCCTGGTTCAAAATGTACTTTGCAGTCTCTACCTGTCATCGCAGCCCTGCCGCATGACCTGCCCATGACTTAATTTCTATGCGGACTTGTGTGTCCATTCAGATGTGATGAGAACTGGTTTCAGTAAGATATGATGTATGACAGAGATGTTTATTTTCTGCTTTTTTTTGGTGATCATTTCAGGAACCAACCAAATCTGCAAAAAGCAGCACGAAAAACAGTAATGCCAGTGCCGGAAAGGATGCCGGAACTGAAAATTCAGAAGAGGTAAAGATGGGGAGTGTTAAAAAAAGAAAAACATTTTAAATGTTGAAGAAGGTATTGCTTATACTATGTTTCCACCATAGGGCTGCCTAGTGGAGTTGGCAGAAATACTTGCTTGCTAAGTGTTGTAGCTGGGCTTTTTGATTCCTCAGGGCACAAGAAAGCTACATTTACAAATTTCAGTGCCTTTTGCAGTGTTCATTATGCATATTAATATGCAAAGCAATCACTGCATTTTCTCTTGATTCTGCTACAACACAGATTGTTTTTTTTCTGAATGTTACATATGGTATACTTTTTTTTTTCAGTGGCATGTTTGGTTTGTCATGCTGACAAATCTAAAACACGTATTTCATGCTGAAGATCTGTAAAGTATTTGATATGTACCTATTTTCCATTCCTGCTTTATTAAATAACCAGTAAGATTGAAGTCACTTTTAAAGCAATGTACTGTAAATCCTTTTTAAAAATGAGCCTAGTCCATGTTATTAAACTTAGAGATAGTTCACCCAAAAAAATTAGGATTTACTCACACTCTTGTAGTTAACAACCTTTATGCTTTTCTTTGTTCTGTTGAACAATAAAGAAGATATTTTGAAGAAAGCTTAAAACCTGTAACCATTGACTTCCATAGTATTTCTACTAAGGAAGTCAATAGTTACAGGTTTTTAGCTTTCTTCAAAGCATCATCTTTTGTGTACAACAGAAGAAAGTCAAACAGGTTTGTAAATGGTAACTAAATGATGACAGAATTTTTTGAGGGTTATAACTATTCTTTTAATTCTAGTAGCTTAAAATATCTTCTCCATCTCCAAGTCATGCTTGATTTATAAAAAAATGGCTTCAGCTGCTTTAAATGTACAGATTCAGCCACAGTTTTCCAAATCTCTATTTAAAGTCATTTCAAATAGTTTAAAAGATGTATCTTCTATTATTTATTTGGCTCATACACTACCTGACGAAAGTCTTGTCATTGATCCCAGTTGTAAGAGCAACAAAAAATTACTTGACTTCTAGTTGATCATTTGGAAAAGTGGCAGATGGTAGATTTTTCTGATGAATCATCTGTTGAACGGCATCCCAATCATCACAAATTCTGCAGAAGACCTACTGGAACCAGCATGGACCAATCATTCAATTTTGGTGAAGAAAAAATCATGGTTTGGGGTTACATTCAGTATGGGGCCGTGCGAGAGATCTGCAGAGTGGATGGCAACATCAACAGCCTGAGGTATCAAGACATTTGTGCTGCCCATTACATTACAAACCACAGGAGAGGGCAAATTCTTCAGCAGGATAGCGCTCCTCATACTTCAGCCTCCACATCAAAGCTCCCGAAAGCAAAGAAGGTCATGGTGCTCCAGGATTGGCCAGCCCAGTCACCAGACATGAACATTATTGAGCATGTCCGGGGTAAGAAGGAAGGAGGCACTGAAGATGAATCCAAAGAATCTTGATGAACTTCTGAGTCCTGCAAAAATGCTTTCTTTGCCATTTCAGATGACTTTATTAATAAGTGATTTGAGTCATTGCAGAGATGTATGGATGCAGTCCTCCAAACTCATGGTGGAGTCATACCCAATGTTCATTCTGTTTCCACTGCACCATGACATTATATTCTATACTGGACATTATTTCTGTCAAGTGACAAGAAGCAAAGTCAGACCTTGTCCTAATTAAATAATTAAAAATCAAGGCATGATCATGTTTTATTTTGGTCAAATAAGCGTAATCTAGAGGCCTTTGCCTTTCATATAAGCCACTTCTGATACCAAATGATCAACTAGAAGTCAAGTTATTATTTGTTGTTCTTAACTTGGATAGGCAACTTAGGAAGACGTTTGTCAGGTAGTGTAGATGTTATAAAACTTTTTTTAGGCAGCTGAATTTCTGTTTACAGCCTCGCTCTGTTTTTTAACATGTTGCTGTGGCATCTAAATCCAGTCAGACTTGTTTTTTTAGACCCTTGTAAAGAAGCATTCATTGTGATGATGATGAGGGAAATGTTGGTTTGTCTCTTTTATATTTTTGGCCTCCACAGTCATTTGCTAGATAATTGCATTTGCATGCATTTAAGTTTCGAGTTCTGTCCTTCTGAGTGTGTGGTTGCACTGACGTAGTAGCTAGTCAGTTTGCTAGTGATGTATTTTAGTTTTCTTCAAAGTGCAGAGAGTGACGTAGCAGCAGCAGCTGAAGTTTATTGATTTGCTCTATTTTTAAGTCTGGCTCAGTCATGCAACCCCTGTGACTGAGGCCAGCTCTGCTATGTTATGGGCAGGCCTCAACATGTGTCTCACAGCGTCCGTCTGTTCACACTAACACGAGCGCACACATACAGTTTGTTGCTTAGACAGTGTTGTGCTTTTCTTCATTAGAAGCCATCAGTGCATAGTTGTTTTGGATGCATAACATGCTGATACATTTCAATCTGAACTGCGAGTAATGCATTGTGGTTTAGCATTGATTTTGTGCTCCTATAAAGAGGAGATCAGCTTTGTTTTTTTAAATCGATGCGCTGGGTTTACAGTGTGAACAGTTATTTCCATTAAAATAACAGTTTGGTCTCCTAACATTTTTAGGAATAGTAAGATTATACATTTAAATTCAAAGTTATTAAACTACAAAAAAAATCTAAATTTAATATACATTTCTTAATATATAATTTAATATATTATTTCTTTCGATTTTTTTAATTTATTTATTAATTCATTTTTTCCTCTATTAAAATTTTTACTATATTTTATTATATTATTATATTTTTCCCCTAGCATATAAATTTGGGTGTTAATTTTTGATCTTAAGTTTAGATTAGATTATTTAAATTAGATTAGTTCTAGTTTTCTCTTTGACTGAATAATCTATTGTATATGCTCAAATATAATATCGTAAATATCGGTTTATCGTTCTTTCTATCTATCATTCTATCTATCTATCGGTCTATCTGTCATTGTCTGTCTATCTGCCTGTCTAGCTATCTATCTATCATTCTATCTAGCTATCTTTCTATGTACCTGTCTATCTGTTTGTCTGTCTATCGTTCTATCGATCCATCGTTCAATCCATCCATAGTTCTATAGATCGTTCTGTCTGTCTAACATTCTGCCCGTCCATCTGTCCATCCGTCTGTCCATCCATCAATAATTTTCTTTACATACACACCTCAATTTTGCTGCTGGAGACTAGTTTCGGGGCCTGTGAGATATTTATTTTGTCGTAGGGGAAAATTGTCAGTCTTAGATGGCTTAGTGTGACATTCTCACTGGCGGTCGATTAATTGCCTTTGCAATTAAAATGTCAATTGCTATGTGTCATACACCAAAAATTAGATATTGTGACAGGTCTAAATGGCTTGGTTTTTGTTTTGGGACAGTCTCACTGGTAACACTGTATTTCTCACCTATGGTCAACATGGTTTCTGTGATGCTCATCTTGCAAGGAAGACATATTTATTTGATAGTGCAGCTGAGGCTACTCATGAATGTTTAATGTGGACTGAATCTAGATATGGTAATAAGGAGGTATGTAGGTTAGGTTAGTTGTGGACTTCAACTCCCATGGGTTAGGAAAGCAGTTTGCTTGCAATTTGTTGACTGATGTGGTGCATTGCTTTGTGCTTTAACAGATTTAGTGTTTGCACAGGTGCTTTAAAATGTTTCACCGCAGTAAAATACCACAATTCAACATTGGCTGTTTGGGAAATGAGTGTAAATGTGGATAAAAAGTTCCACTTTCAGTTCAACATCTATACTAGTCAATGTCATCAGTAGCAAGTAAACAGAAGCTCACTGTAGATGTCCAAATGTTTCTCACTTATTGTTGTACATGCTTTTATTATGTCACTTACTGATTAATATGTCTAATATGAGAAAAAGGAACAATGCCAAGTTTTAATTATTAATGACCAGCTTTCTGCTCTCACTTCTGCTTTTTGTTGTTTCTGATGGTCGCCATTTATTACAAAGCAAATCTCTTCTTTGTTGCATTTTTTATTGCAGTTAGATTCAGATTTTTAAAAATTATTTTATAATTCTTTTTAATTTATCGGTTTGCAATTTAACAATTAGCATAATTAACAAAAGGAATATACAGCAATAAATCCGTTTTTTATTTTTAAATATTTTAAATGAAGTAACATTTTCCCCTGCTTTTCCTAATATTGTGATACAGCAATGATGTCAAGACTTATAAGAATAATCTGTGCTGCTTTAGAATAAGTGCCCTTAAATACTATGTACTTACATCAGAAAATGTGTAGCACTTATTGTGTTCATATAGTATTGCACAACACTTCTGGTGCTCTTGATGTGGGATAAAGGTAATGTTAGGGAGATGTCTGGGGGTGTGGGTAAGGATGCAACGATTTTAGATTTCGGTTGTACGATTATGGTCTCATTTTTACGGTTATCACTATTATAATGCATTCATTTTTTTTCAAAACACTACTAGTTTAGAAAACCACATGAAAACACCTTATATTTTAAAGTGTTATTTGTTGCTGCTCAGTAACCAATTACAGCACAAAATAATAATAAAAGCAAACAATAGTCCATTTCTCTTTGGACTTTAAAAATAAGTGAAAAATGTTTTTGGCATTTAAACATTAGTAATAATTTTACACTGAAAATAAATGACAGAACAATAAATAAATAAGAATAAATAAAAAGTCTATTGGTCTAATCTATAAGTCTAAGCTACATATTAGCTAAGTATTTTTGTTTTAAAGAGAACAAATGTAGTGAAAGTCTGCAGAACCACTGTCTGAAAGGCACTTTTGATCAACTGTATTAAGAACTTTTTTGGTATTTTCATTTAGTATTTTTTTCTCTCTTTGGAGTACAAATGTGTAATATTCCACACAAAGGCTCAATTCTATTTTTGTGGCCGTAGCCCTTCCCCTTGGCTCTTAAAAGGGGAAGGGCTTCAAAATTTACCGCTAAGAAATGGGACAGCAGCACCTGCACACATCCTCATACGTCATCTCGATCTCTTGCTTCATTTGAGATCAGACATGCATGGCGACTGCTGTAGTTATTCCAGTTGTGTTATTTTTTGGTATTTATCTTCAGGAAATCACTGAAGGCATATATTATGTTATCATAACGATCTAATGTGGCAATAAGCTCGTAACTAAACTGCGCATTTACACCGTGGCCATATTCATCTATGTAAACCCACAAAAACAACAATAACATTATAGCAGACACTGAAAAAAGGTAATTCCCTGCCTTTATAGACTTTTCTGACAGGGTATTCGAGTGTCAGATGTGAAAGTATGTTGTGGGATTGCTATACATGAGTTGTTATTATAGATTATAGATAGCAAAATTTTGCTTTTTTTAATTTTAGCATTTTTTTTTAAAGCATGACAGTAAAACATGAACGGCATTATGAATGTAGTAAAACATGTGCTTGTTTATTGTAAAAATTCGGGTAACACTTTACAATAAGGTTCATTAGTTAATGAATTTACTAACATGAAATAATCATGAACAACACTTGTACAGCATTTGTTAACATTAGTTAATGTACAGTGAATTAACATGAACAACTGTATTTTCATTAACTAACGGTAACTAACATGAACAAATGCTGTAGTAAGTGTATTGCTCATTGTTTGTTCATGTTAGTAAATGCAATAACTAACATTAAGTAATGAACCTTATTGTAAAGTGTGACCAAAATTCGTAATAATAAAAAATACTAATTTGGCATCTCCTGACTTCATGTGCAGCCATGCTGCTGCTGTAGCTGGTGTATTCTGGGAGATATTCTTACCCCTTAGTTTCGAGTGTGGTCCTGAAAAATCTCTGTTTTGAGGGCTATCTAGCCCTTCCCCTTAGCCCTATGCCTTTAAGTTAAAGAGAATTGGGACACTCCTACCCCTTCATGTGAACACGCGAAATGAGCATTAGGGGGAAGGGCTACAGGGTAGAATTGGGATTGGGCCAAAGTTTGAAGCTGAACGGTCAGTTATTGACATGTGACTCACTGTGGGCTCGCAGCATTCTTTCAACTAGCCACTTGTGTACCATGAGCACGCTGATGTTTCAAATATTTCCCAAATTCTGTTTAACAGAGCAAGGAATTTTTGCAGTATTTCCTATAATATTTTTTCTTCTGGAGAAAGTCTTATTTGTTTTATTTTGGCTAGAATAAAAGCAGTTTAAAAATTTTTTAGGCCATTTTGGGTCAATACTATTAGCCCTCTTTAGCAATATTTGTTTTCTGATTGTCTACAGAACAAACCATCATTATTCAGTGATTTGCCTAATTACCCTAACTTGCCTAATAAACCTAGTTAAGCCTTTAAATCTCACTTTAAGCTGAGTACTAGTATCTTGAAAAATATATAGTCAAATATTATGGCAAAGATAAAAGATATCAGTTATTAGAAATGAGTTATGAAAACTATTATGTTTAGAAATGTGTTGGAAAAAATCTTTCCATTAAACAGAAATTGGGGAAAAAATAAGCAGGGGCTAATAATTCAAGAGGTATATTAATTCTGACTTCCAACTGTATGCACATAATAAGAGCATCATACTAAATTAATAATTTAAAACTGGTGCTATATAACAGCAGAGTCTAATCCAGCTGTTTTGATTCTCAAGTAAAATTTTTTTTTTATTCCAGGCTCAGCAGACAGCCAGCAAGCGTCCGAGCAACAGCACTCCACCTCCCACTCAGCTCAACAAAATTAAGTACTCAGGTGGGCCACAGATTGTAAAGAAGGAACGTCGACAGAGTTCATCACGATTCAACCTCAGCAAGAACCGGGAACTGCAGAAACTTCCCGCCCTCAAAGGTAAAAAAAACCCCTACTCCAAACAGAGCATAGCCCGAAGAGGCAGCGTTTATAGCTCTCTCGCTCTTTATTTAAAAAATTTTTTTGAAGATTTCTTGGAAATGATCAAATGATCTGTTGTTGTGTACGTTTCACAGTGAATGGTGCTAATTGTGTAAAACATTGGAGGGCAGCCTCACATGACGCCTGCGTTGTTATTACTAGTATTTTTTTTGCCTGTTAATCTGGCAGATGGAGCTGTTATGCTGAAGCATGATCTGGATTGAATTGAATTGGATTGAATAGAATAGAAGAATCTTTATATATATATGTATGGATGGATGTATGGATGGATGGATGGAGTGTTTTTTTTAAGCCTGTCACAATAATCAATATATCGACTTATTTCACAACACATGGACATGATCATTTTGGGGGATGCAAAGTAAATCGCTTGTACATAAAAACAATTCTTGCAACATTTTAGCAACATCTCTATCTCTATTAGGAGGTGTTAGTGTCAGTTTAATTAAAAACACTGTAGTATTAATATAAATTACTGTAGTATATTTTCATGTGGGTACCTGACAACTGAAAATAGATCTGGTAACAGATATTGCAGCCTGGGTGTTTACATTCTGATTCCGTTCCCTGATTATAAAATTGTTGACATGACTATAATGAAATGAAATATTCTTAAGAATAAAATATTTTGTGATCTTTGGAAGGCTGTACTTGCATTGTGGTGATATTATATTGTCATTCTTACAGTATATAATGATTAATGAGTCTTAAAATTACAATTTTGTTTATCGAAATATATTTTGGTGCAACATACAACAAAAATATATATCGTGACAGGCCTAGTGTTTTTTTGCATCATGTTTCTTAACCCTTTAACTGTCATGCAAAAGTTTACATCACTATTTCGCAATTAAATTCCAGTCTAATCATAAAAAACTATAGATCAATGGAAAGGTCTGAGACTACTAAATGCATCTTTTACAGTTTTTTTTTTATGTAGGAAGTAGGGCTGTGCAATTAATCGAAAATTCGGTTTTGATTTTGGCTTTTAACGATTATTAAAAAACATTAATCAAGATAAAACGATTATTCCATCATATACTGCCCCCTTTCCAGTTGGACACATTTGTTGCTCTGCAAAGCTCAGTTCTACGTGAAAATGACTAAAAGCATGTATTGTAATGTAACGTTTGCAGCGCAGGATGCACATCATTCATTGATGTACATTCAAATCATTCATGTTTTTAAAAGCAAGAGAGAGATCGCATGCTGTTGTGTGTGTGCGCTCAGCCTCAGAGATGAGCAGAGCACACACATCTAAAGTCATCTTAATGTGAGCGCTTTAATGGTCAAATACATGCACATTTGTGTCAAAATGCGGTGTTTAGTGATTATTCATATTAAATTTGATTTTTTTTCAACCCATTTCTAAACATAATAGTTTTAATAACTCATTTCTAATAACTGATTAATTTTATCTTTGCTATGATGACAGTTCATAATATTTTTCTTGATATTTTTCAAGATACTGGTATTTAGATTAAAGTGCAATTCAAAGGCTTAATTAGGATAATCAGGCAAGTCATTGTATAACGGTAGTTTCTTCTGCAGACAATCAAAAATAGATATTGCTTAAGGGGGCTAATAATGTTGACGTTTGAATAGTTTTAAAAATATGTAAACCTGCTTTTATTCTAGCCAAAATAAAACAAATAAGATTTTCTCCAGAAGAAAAAATATGATTTGAAATACTGTGAAAAAATTCCTGAATCTGTTAAGCATAATTTGGGAAAAAAAATTCACAGGAGGGGGAACAATTTTGACTTCAGCAGTAATTGTTTTGAATAATCGTAATTAAAATTAGGGCTGTGCAAAAATATCGATACATCTAACTATCTATAACTTCCGTAATTTCTTTTACGATAGTGTATCGATAGTCCAACCTCAAGTATCGATCCAATTTGTGCCAAACGACCTCCTCCTCCGCTCCTGTAGATGTCGCTAACTCGCGATCAACATAACGCCAAGTAGTACGGTATCAAAAATAAGCAAGTGTGAGCATGGCGGAAAATATAAAGGTGCCTCCAGCTTTAAGAGCTGACGTGTGGCTGCACTTTGGTTTTAACGCTATACCAGGGAGTACTGAATTAGACAAAAAATGCCATTTGTAAGCTTTGCAATATATATAGTTCTCTGTTCAATCAAACTGCAGTTCTAATGAAGTGGAATGGATGGAAAATAAATTGGAATTGAAATTTTAATTTGTCTGCCGACTTTATCAAGTTGTCAATATAATGTGATGCATACTAATACAAACTATTGCAATATATCACAATATTTATTGTATTGCAATATATTGTGATGTATTGTATCGTGACCCATGTATCGTGATATGTATCATATCGTGAGGCCTTTGCCAATACACAGCCCTAATTACAATTATGACCAAAATAATCGTGAATTGTGATTTTTTTTTTTTTTTTTTTTTTTTTTCCCATAATCGAGCAGCCCTAGGTGCCAGTCTAGGGTTAATCTCTGTTTTGTTCTCTTGTTGGTGGTGTTTCTCAGTCAGGGAGAGCCTGTACTGTCTGGCCACGCAGGTAGTTTAAGCACATGACAACTCATAGACGGTAATTGGATCAGCAGTGCAAGTGTCTGCTCTAAGTAGGACAGTGAAACCTTGTCACCGCTCACATTTTAGAAACTTACTGTCTAATCTCCAACCTAATCAAGCTTGCTCATTTCTAAGAAACTGGTGGGGATTATACTTAGAAAGTGTGTGTGTGTGTGTGTGTGTGTGTGTGTGTGTGTGTGTGTGTGTG
>CAIGQZ010000276.1:4182078-4205775 GCA_903798205.1 Danio tinwini
GTGTGTGTGTGTGTGTGTGTGTGTGTGTGTGTGTGTGTGTGTGTGTGTGTGTGTGTGTGTGTGTGTGTGTGTGTGTGGTTTAATTAAATTAACACTGCCATTGGTTAATGTTTTGTTTTTGTTATACTAATTTCTGTTTACCTTTGAAATTAATATTTATGTCAGGTGGTCTGACTAGACAAACCATTGAAATGCATTTAAATCTCTTTATTTTCAAATTTTGTGAAATGGAGGGCTCAGATCTTGATTTAGTACACTGTTTCTCAACCATGTTCCTGGAGGACCACCAACACTGCACTGTTTTATTTGTCTGTCACCCCCATTACAGGTCTTTGTCTCTGCTGATGAGCTGATGATCTTAATCAGGTGTGTTTTGTTAAGGAGACATGGGCTGTTTCTCAATATGCGTTAAAGTCTTGAATTCACAAAAATATTGTCTTGTATCATTTTAAATGGATCTTAATTTTCCTTTGTTTATGTAAAGCTACCCAGTCGATCCAACGCGCATCCAGTCACCAACAATACACTACCTGACAAAAGTCTTGTTGCCTATCCAAGTTTTAAGAACAACAAATAATAACTTGACTTCTAGTTGATCATTTGGTATCAGAAGTGGCTTATATAAAAGGCAAAGGCCTCTGGATTACGCTTATTTCACCAAAATAAAATATGATCATGCCTTGATTTTTTTTTTTAATTATTTAATTACGACAGTAAGGTCTGACTTTACTTAGACAAAAGTCTTGTCACTTAACAGAAATAATGTCCAGTATTAACCTTATTCCTCAATGCGGAAGTGCGCTCGTTTTTGCGATTGTTTTAGAACTTCTGATTCAGTCGTCTATGGGAGAAATGACTAGGAATAATAAACGGCTGAAAATGGTCAAACTACTCGCTCTACAAACAAGTGTTTGTATGATTATACAGACAAAATAGAATAATATAATAAGAAAACCTCAGTTTGCAACATCAAGCAGCAGAATGAGCTGTTTTTAATGTCTAAAAATGAATGGAAGTGAAAGAGACCGGAAGTCCCGAGCTAAAACGATTCAAATGGCTGCGCCCGCTTGTACGTGGAGAATAAGGTGAATAGAATATAAAGTCATGGTGCAGTGGAGAAAGAATGAATATTGTGTCTGACTCCCATGAGCTTAGAGGACTGCATCCATCTCTGCAATGACTCAAATACCTTATAAAGTCATCTGAATGGCAAATTGCAGGACTCCCAGAGTTCATCACGATTCTTTGGATTCATCTTCAGTGCCTCCTCCTTCATCTTACACCAAACATGCTCAATAGTGTTCATGTCTGGTGACTGGGCTGGCCAATCCTGGAGCCTCTTGACCTTATTTGCTTTCAGGAACTTTGATGTGGAGGCTGAAGTATGAGAAGGAGTGCTATCATGCTTTAGAATTTGTCTTGTGGTTTGTAATGTAATGGGCAGCACAAATGTCTTGATACCTCAGGCTGTTGATGTTGCCATCCACTCTGCAGATCTCTCTCCATGATGAAACCATGATTTTTTCCTTCACCAAACTTGACTTTTCTGTGAGAATCTTTGGTCCATGCTGGTTCCAGTAGGTCTTCTGTAGTATTTGTGATGATTGGGATGCAGTTCAACAGATGATTTATCAGAAAAATCTACCTTCTGCCACTTTTCCAAATGATCAACTAGAAGTGAAGTTAATATTTGTTGCAATCAACGACAAGACTTTTGTCAGGTAGTGTACATCACAAAACTTTTAACAAAACTATATTCATAACTAATACTATAAGTCTGTTGTTCATACATTTTATTTTATTCATACATAAAAAATGTATGCATACAACTAGGGTCTGCTTGTTTTGACACATTATTTAAAATGTGGCTAAGAAATAACGGATAAGAACTGGTTTTCTATTGTCAATTAAAAAAATCCTTATCCTGTAGCTCTATATAAGTCTGAAATGTCATTCTTCATGGTCTTAAAGTCTTTAATTTGACTTTGGTGAAACCTGGAGAAACCCTGCTCTAATGTAAAACATCAGTTTACTTTGAAATGTCTTCCTTTGTTAAGAAAGAAATTACTGCAGTGATTGTTTTGTTGTGTTTAAGTTGTACCCTCAACAACGCTCTCGACTGACTATAACTGTGTCTTAAAATACTCTAGCTTACATAATGCGTCATGATGTTTCCTGAGGAGTCTTGGCCATTTACTGTATTCACCTTTCTGTGAGGGGTGCCAAACAGATGCATGCACCAGAACAATGTGTCTGTGTGTTTGTTTCTGCCCCAGTCAACGCTACCTCTAGTGGTCTGGCACTGTCTCTGGATGTCCACATGGCAAACAAACAGAGGAAGCACAGAGATCTCCCTTTTCCTGTCTTTGTGTGAGAACTAAGTCAAACTAGCTCCGTATTCATCTAGGAATTCGACTAAAGCGAGCAATTGTACTATATTATAAGCCATCATTGAAGAATTTATTGATGTTTTTTGATGACTTCATTACTTTCCTTTTATGTTTTATACCATTACTTTTTTATCATCCTATTTATGTAATTTTATGTGTTGCATTATTATTTTTATCCTTTGTATGTTTGACCTTTATACATTTATTTGAATATAAAGAAGTCATTATCAAACAGACTGTAGACTGATTGTACCAGTTTGGGTAGTGCCAGTGAAATTTGAAGATTTGGCAAACTTGATTACCAATTTTGATGCTACAACAGGGTGTTCGTAGGCCTGTCACAATAATCAGTATATAGACTTATCATGCAATACTTGGAGTTGATCTCAATTTTTTATTTGGCATTGCAATATATATACAAATTCGCAAAAAAACATTAAAGCCATTTTACAATGACATTTGCATTCTACCTCACCAAAGACGTAAGTCAAGTTCATAATTAAACATTTACCTAATAAAAATTTAGTATGTATAATAGGACATTTACCTTTTTAACATCAAATTATAGAATCTAAATAACCTGAAGAATGAAATGTATTTTATTGTCTTTATGGCTGTTTGCATGATTATGCTGTTATATAATAGAGGTGTAATGGATCACAAATCTCACGGTTCGGATCACATCATGTTTTTTTTTCGGACTGGATCAAACCATTTTCCATTTTCCAAGTATAATTTGCTTTCCATTTATTACAAAAACAGCACTGCAAGACACTTTTGGTTTTAACAAACAACTTAATACCTGTAATTTTATTAAAAATAATATGAAGAAATAATCAGCTGAATAAAAATAAATAGTAAAATATTCAGTACTGTAAGACATTCACTGTTACTGCTGCTGTTGCTGATAACGTTAAATGTAGAAATCTAACATTATCATTTGTACAACCCATATTTATTTTTTGTCTCATATTCAATAAATGATTATTCACTCATAAAACTTTGTTTCATTGCTAGATGATCATTTTTAAAGAATTATTCAGTGGCATATTTTTGATGGCTGGTTGTCGACACCTATTGGTTAAATAATGTAATTGCTGCCTACAACTTTCATTTTTGAGCGTCAAGTTAAATGCATATGATGGTGATTTTAATCTTTACCATAAACATCAGTGGTTATATCTAAACTATAAACATCCATTACTTGTGTGTCATTTTAAACTAAACTAAAGACTGAATCTCTTTCTTGATTTATTTATATTTTTTGTGTGTGTGTTTTCAAACAGATTTAAATGCAGCAATTCGAAGGATTAATAAACATATGCAAATCACCTTCATTTATCTTGATCTTTTAATGATTAATCGTGCAGCTTACACGGAATGCATTAATGCAGTCTAAACAAGTAGTGACAGAAAACACCTTTAATAACCTAAGAAACCCACCATATCCTAAATAACCTACCACAACTTCTTCCGTCATCATTATATTTTACAGGATAGAGCTAAACTCTTTGTCGTCGATTTAAGAAAGCTCTGAAGTTTTGAAAAACTTTAAGTATTCTTCACATTAATTAATTACGCAAGGTTCCCTCATGTTTCTTTGATTTGAATACAGATTTTTAAAGTTGTGGTATTCTTTTTGAATCACACTGTATAATCAATGGCGTAAAATGATTTTAAAATGACAATAATATTATCGCAACAATTTCTGTGATGATATATCGCACAACAAAAATTCCTTATTAAAACAGGCCTAGGTGTCAGTGGATCCTAAAGTCTTAAATTCCATAGTATAAAGATAAGGCCTTAATTAGTCTTAAAATGTCCTAAATCCGCATCTCAAAGGACTTAAAATTGCATTAAGTCGATTTTGTTTCTATATTGGGTTCCACCTTTATAAAAAAGTAACCACTGGTAAGGATTTCACTTTATATTAGCTTTTGACAGTTGCGTCAACCCGTGCATTAGCAAATAAAGAACTAGAGATTAGATAGAACTGATAGGACATTTACTCCCGGGGTGCTGTTTCAGTGCATGGGCATACAGTTGAAGTCAGAATCATTAGCACTCCTGAATTATTAGCCCCCCTGTATATGTTTACTCTCCAATTTCTGTTTATTGGAAAGAAGATTTTTTTTCAACACATTTCTAATTATAATAGTTTTAATAACTCTTTTTTTTAATAACTGGTTTCTTTTATCTTTGCCATGATGACCGTAAATAATATTTGACTAGATATTTTTCAAGATACTAGTATTCAGCTTAAAGTGACATTTAAAGGCTTAACTAGGGTAACTAGGCAAGTCTTTGTATAGCGATCGTTTGATCTGTAGACAATTGAAAAAAATTGTTTAAGGGGACTAATAATGTTGACCTTAAAATGGCCTAACATTTTTTTAAAAACTGCTTTTATTCTAGCTAAAATAAAACAAATAAGACTTTCTCCAGAAGAAAAAATATTATAAGAAATAATGTGAACAATATATGCGTATTGAACTGAGAAAGTCTTACAGAACAGTTCAATATTATATTGAGTATTGTGGCATCCCTAGTAAATAGGCATGTAGACTGAAGTAATATTCATTATGAATAGAGTCTGATTGATTATAACTACATCAGTGGACTAAAAGCTGATACAGGTAGAGACAGAATGCAGACGACTGCATGCATCATTTATTTGTGGATGCATTTTGGCTGTGCACACAAGTAGATGAATTCACGCTTGGCTCTGTTTTCATTTTTTTTTTAACATAAGTGGATTACGTAAGTTTCGGGATGACATATTTTGAACAGGCTTTCGAATGACTGCTGGCGTATTTTTTCACAGTTTTGCGGAGAACATCGTGTGTCACGCAGTTATTGCCTGCAGCAGAATGATCTCAGTATATACAGATGTCCATGCAGTAATAAGACTGCTTACTGTGTAAGGCATAGAGAACTGTCACTGAACCATCACTCTTGACTGCTGAGGAATGTTGACGTTAAGAGAACCACAAGCCTAAAAAAGTTTTTTTTTTAAAGAAGTGCTGGGCAAAGATTATTTGCAATCAGTTGCATCCAGAGTTAAGATTTATATGTACATAATATACACTCACCGGCCACTTTGTTAGGTACACCTTACTAGTACTGGGTTGGACCCCCTTTTACCTTCAGAACTGCCTTAATCTTTCATGGCATAGATTCAACAAGGTACTGGAATTATTCCTCAGAGATTTTGGTCCATATTGACATGATAGCATCACACAGTTGCTGCAGATTTGTCGGATGCACATCCATGATGCGATTCTCCCATTCTACCACATCCCAAAGTTACTCTATTGGATTGAGTTCTGGTGACTGGAGGCCATTTGAATACAGTGAACTTATTGTCATGTTCAAGAAACCAGTGTGAGATTATTGATGCTTTATGACATGGCGCGTTTTCCTGCTGGAAGTGGCCATCAGAAGATGGGTACACTGTGGTCATAAAGCCATGGACATGGTCAGCAACAATACTCAGGTAGGCTGTGTCATTGACACGATGCTCAATTAGTACTAATGGGCTCAAAGTGTGGTACATAATGAAAAATAAATCTATGGTTTGCATTAAACAAAAACGAAGCATTGCAGTAACAAATATTAATTTTGCACTATTGTTTTTATATGCATGTCAATTTAATAAATAATATTTTTGCTACAACAAAGATTATAATCATTCAATTCAATGCTGAAAGCTGCAAAGCAGTCATCAGTAATTAAATAGAAAAATAATATACATCTCAAAAAAGATTGGACTAAAGAAAGTCTGACTTCTACCACTCTTTAAAAGTTTTGGTTTTGGTTTGTGTCATTTTAAATGCTCAATCTTGTTATGCGCTGATTTACATTTTTCTGTGTTTGTGGAATAGCAGGCGAGTCAGCCGACCCAATATATGAGCGTGGCAGAGAAGGATTCTTGCGATGACCATCAGCGCAATACTGTTCTTTTTATGAGCCACATTTTCAGTTTAAACTTAAGCCCCTTTCACACAGTGATACCGGTAAATACCCGAAAAACTTTAGAAACTAATTTACTGGTAAATTCATAAAAAAACCCTGTTCACACAGACACTGACGTACAGTAATTTTTCATTTCATTCACACATCCATTCTAAAATGCTGGTAAATGCTGACATCATTAACCAGAAATTACCTATAAAGCAGCGCTTGTATTTGTAAACATAGAGGTGGTCAGCCTTTTCTTAGTGGTTTCACTTTTATTTAAAGCTTTTTAGCGTTCATGCAGCCACTTTGTGAAACATCCAAAGGCAGAAACACAAACTGCAGCTAAATGTTTACACACTTGACTACATTACAAATTATGTGGATGGATAAGTATTGTAAACAACTTTCAGATGTCAAGATGTTTCTAATATGCGTGTGTGTGTGTGTTGCTGCTCACCGTCTCCTTCACAAGCACGCGTCAAGCTGAGCTTAAAGGTACACAAACAGCAGTTTATCTTTAGCATTTTATCGATAATTTTTGACACAGTTGGCATTAAGAAAGAACATAGAAACATTATCTGACTAACATCTAGCAGCTTAATGTGTCTGGAAAAATATTCAAAGGTATTTATTTTCTTAAACAGCGTGGATATGAATGCGTCTGAATGTTCTGAATGACTAAAATAGACATCTCACTCCAGTACGTTCTAGACGTGAATGCGCTCTTTCTGGCAATCTCACTTCTGCGTTTACACAGCGCAGCATTCCGGCAAATTACCGGTAATGTTACAACTTCTTTTTACGAAAAATTGCCGGAACGAATTCACTGATATTTTCAAAAAGGGTCTGTTCACACATACAGACCTTTCTGGAAAATTGCTGGTAATTTTTTGTTAAGGTCTGTATGTGTGAAAGGGGCTTTAGTAAAGGCAAGCTTCTTTGGCGATGATGTACATACAGTGTTAGATTTTACATTTAGCGGACATTTGTGCTGAACACGCAGTGAATGCAATGCATCGAGATTTGGGCACCTACTCCAAAAACACTCGATTAATATCGGCTGGCAGATCAACATTCACCACATGATCACTGTCATCGGCGCCATTATTTGTAACTAGGTGCGGTTTGCAAACCTGTGTACTTTTCACTCTTCCAACTATTTGCATTTCCCGCGCTCACAAAAGCTCCCTGTCATCTGACACTGAAAAGCCTTGAGTGATTGACAACTAATATGAACCAATATAGCGGCAGGGAAGACTGATTCAGCACGTTTTTATATTATATTCGCACTACAACCATTATATGCAGTCACACAAAGGCTCCCAAATATATTATGAGGTCGCATAGATTACATTTTTTGTTAAAGGTTCGAAGTCTTGTGTGTTCAGAGATGCTCTTCTGCAGACCTTGGTTGTAACGAGTGGTTATTTGAGCTACTGTTGCCTTTCATCTGGAACCAGTCTGGCCATTTTCCTCTGACATCAACAAGACATTTACGCCCACAGAACTGCCACTCACTGGATATTTTCTTTTTTTTTCCTCTTTTTTTTTCTGTAAATGCAACCTGTTAAATGAGACCCAGCTAATGTGATGCGGCAGCTTTTCGTGGAGAAGGCTGTTTCCCAGATGTTTCTGAAACTGTTCTTTTCTCAGCTGCCATCGTCATGCTTGGGTGTACATGTAAGCAGGGTGACACATTTACAATCCCACTTACAGGGATGCTAGAGTGTTCAAAAACAGTACATCATCAGCCTTTTCCAACTTTTTACCCTCAAACAAAGAACAAAAAAGAACACACTGGAGTCATTACGGCTGAAAGTGCATCTACACACATTGGAAGGTTTGTCACCTATGTTTTTTTTATCTTGTTTTCTATCCCAAATCTCTTCTATCTTTTCTTTTTGTTAAATTAATGATGACAGTGTATAATCCGATGCTTTATATTCCAAATTGTAAGACCTGCCAAGGACTATATATAGTTTTTTTTTCTCTCCTGATATGGAGTGAAATTCAGTAGGGTTTCACATGACTCACAATATCAGATATGAAATGGGAGTTTTACCACTATTGGGAGCGATTTACACTATTTGGTTTGCTGCTGACAAAAGCAGGTCATTGGACCATAATTTGGACGATTAGCCTGGGTTATGTTTAGCTCATGCTCCACTGTGAAAATAATCTGCTATGACTCTAAACACTCAAGCTGTTGCACTAAATCCAGCTCAGTGTCCTCTTGGAGAGCATTTTAGGATTTGATGTCTACCCTGTGTGCTGGTTGCTTGCATATAGTTGAAGTCAAAACTATTAGCCCTCTGTCATGGTTTGGGGGATGGTAATTGCATTTACCAGGACCCAATTGTAAAGAACCAAGGATTTTATTATAAAAAAAGAAACTAAAACAACCCTGTGGGGGAAAAACACAGCAACTTAACAAGACTTACTTGACTCAGTAGGATCTGGCTTGACTGACACAGGAACAACGACAGACTAGCACAGGACAGAGCACACTGGGAGAATAAATAGGGAAAGCAAACCAATTAACTGATAAGAGGGCAGGTGAACATAACGATAAATAATAGTCTAACAAGGTGGGTGGAACAAGACAATAGACTGGAGAGCACATGGTACAAAGACAAAACACATGACGTGCACATGTAAATTGCGACTAGAACACGCAGCCAATGAGGCAACCCATTAACCGTGTGTTCACATGAAACGCAACACTAAAGAACGCGGCACATGTATCCATGAACCGCATGCTAAACACAACACCAACACACACAGAGGGTAAGACACAAGCACACAATAAATGATTCTGGTGGCATACGGCATGCTTGTTTTCGATCCCAGCGGAAACCGAAACCAACTAGACTGGAGTGCTGAGAACGAAAACACCATGCTGCTAACAAAACAAACACACCAGGACGAGAGTGAGCATTTTGAGCATGCTAGGACCTTGCGCGCCTGCATGAAGCGGGAGCATGCACAGGCCGAGCGAAGCCAAGATGGCGCTCCTACAATGTCAAAGACAATGACGAGAAATATGAGGGCTCGACCCAATTAGCACAAATTACTACACAAGACGGCACTAATGTCCAGATTCTGCCACCAAAACAAGAACTAACAAGACTGAAGTGACAGAATCCTGACACCCACCTGTGAATTATTATTATTATTTTTCCCCCTTTTTTTTTTTTATATATTTTTTAAATGACGTTTAAAAAGCCTCTATTATGGGTTTTGAAAATTACCTTCCATACAGTGTGTAACGCAGCTTTAAGTGAAGTGAAATATCCAGCTAAGGCTTAAATCTAAAAATGCACTGTGTTTAAAACTATTGATTCATCTATAAAAGAGTCGACTCATAGTGATTCAAATGAATCGTCCTGGTAACAAGTCTTTAGCCTTGTCGGTGTGATGTTGATACAGAACTCAAGCCCTGCCCATTTGTTGCGCATGTAGACCTGGGAAAATTGAATCCCCTGGCCCTGCCCACAAACATTGTAGAAAGAAAAAGAGGAAGACAAACACCTGTAGCAGATCCTGGCTGAATCAAGATCCATAGACGCTGTGCTCTGAAGTGTGAGTGAAAGTTAGTGTTGTTTTCCCTACCCAAAGATAAGACTGTGAAGAGTCAGTGGTTGAAGTTTATTATTGAAAAAATACCTCAGCGTTATAGCCTCAGCCTTGTGCTGTGTTCCTGTCGTTTTTCTGACAAGTGCTTCAGCAATCTACAAGCTTACAATGGGGGATTCATCAGCCGTTTGTTAAAGTAGGGATCAGAGACTATTGATGTATGGGACTTTGTCAGAGCTTGATAGAAACTTTACAGTACACAGTTCATGGATCAGTTTCTTCCTCCATTTCACAAGTGCAAGTAAATGTGATTAAAATGTTTGCCTCCTTATTCTCTAGCTTACAAATTATGTATTAGATTTTGTTACTTGTAACGGCTTCACTCAGCTTGTCCTGTATCTGGTTAACTCTTTATATTCTTATATCGAGTCTGAAACCATGTTGAAAACGTGACGCGTGCTGATTTATTAACGGATTTAAATGAGTTTGTGAGCTTGCAATCCACTGCTGTTTGTCATTGCTATGACCACTGTCAGATTTGCTACACATGTGCGGTGATCAAGTTTCAAAATAGTTCAGCTTTTGCCACTGTGGGGATAAATACTGAATGTGTATCGTGGTTAAGAATAAAGCAATATGCTGGTGTTTACCTGCGTTGCTTTAATGCACTCCTGCATTGGGCTCGCACATAAACTCTGCACTCTTACAACTTCAACAATGTTGATAAGCTGTGGTGGGTGTTTCTCTCTGTCTCAAGCTGAACGCAGTCGACCAATCGACTGGGTCATCGGACCAATCAGCGCAGATTAGCATCGCGCTAAGGAGGGGTTTGGGAACAAACGAATCGCTGAACAAATCATATGAGAGTCGTTGGGATAATTAGGTAAAAATACATGCATATTATAAGACAATGTTTTTTTTACCTTGCATGCATATCAGCCTGTTGTTGGAGACCCCCAAAACCAAAATACAACCTTTTTAATGCATAATAGGGGCTTTTTAACAGAGCAAGGAAATTTTCACCAGTATTCCCAATGAAATTCTTTCCTCTGGAGAAAGTCTGGAAACGTTATTTGTTTTATTTAATCTAGAATATAAAAAAAATTATAAGCCATTTTTAAGGGCAATATTATTAGCCCTCTTAAGCTATATATATTTTCAATTGTCTACAGAACAACCCATCATCATAAAATGTCTTGCCTAATTACCTTAACTTGCGTAATTAACCTAGTTAATCCTTTAAATGTCACTTTAAGCTGAATACTAGTGTATTGAAAATAAATCTAGTGAAATATTTTGTACTGTCATGGCAAAGATAAAAGAAATCAGTTATTAGAAATTAGTTATTAAAACTATTATGTTTAGAAATGTGTTGGAAAAAAAACTTATTTCTGTTCTCAGAAATTGGGGTAAAAAATGTATGGGGGGCTATTAATTCTGACTTTAACTGTATATCAGTTTGGTCATGTGGGGTAAGGGCCCAGAAGTTAGCAGTATTAGCTGCTCTTTTGATTTTGTCATGCTCCCAGCACACAATTGTGTGACCACTTATCACTTTATAAGATTATTTTAGTCATCTTGCCCTTAGAACCATGCACATCTCACTCTTATTTTTATCTGTCTGGGAGCCCTGAGGTGTTTCATGAGCTCTTCAAAAGCACTGCGTGTTTTCTGTGATTCGCTCCACAATAGTCATATTGTGATCTTGCTGTGAAGTTGCCTCTGGAAACATTTGGTATGCTTTATTATTTGTTGTTTGGACTCTGTGACCTAGTTTGTCTATTATATGTTGGCCTATGACATGAAATATCTGGCTATGTCACCACATAATGATGTCTTAACTCAGTCAGGTGTAGGGCTGCATGATGTTGGAAAAATCTGACAATCTGATAATGTTTTCCTTCTTTTATTTATTGCGATATGAATACAATTTCATCAGATGACTGAAATAGCCCTTGGAAATTTGGAAAGAATTTATAATTTTGCATTGATTTGAGATGATTTTAGAGGATCGATTTATAAACCTAGATGAAAACAATAGAGCATAAAGTGAAATAAACAGTGCTTTATGGTTTTCTGGAGAGTCTTAACGGTATTTAGGTACAGAAGTTTAATTATCAAATACAAAACGCAGTATAGTCTTCATTATATAAATAATTTAATAAAATTAAGTAGTATTAAAGTTACAAATATTACAATAACTTCTTTTTCAATGCTTTAAACTAATTTGTAAAGCTATGTAAAACACTTTACAATAAGGTATTGTTTTTTTCATGTTAGTAAATACATTAACAGTACATTTATTACCATATTTATCTTAATTTTTTTATAAATTTGGGTTTTGCTAATGCATTAGTAAATGTTGAACTATGACTGAAGTATTGTTGATTATTAGTTTGTTAATAAATACATTAACTAGCATTAACTAATGAAACCTTACGGTAAAGTTACCAATAATGCTTTAATAAATTAATCGATGATTTAATAATAAGCTAAATTAAATGCTGGTTTCTTTATGGGCCTATAGGTCCCGGATGGCTGATAAAAATGACTTAAAATTAAATTTGAAATCATTTATTGAAATTTAATATATTTTTTATTGTTATACCATCCATTTTGAGGTTAAAAGATATTATAGCCAGTCATCTTAATTTTTCTATTTAACATATTTATAAAAATTATCAAATAATAACAAGTATCTTAACATAAATATCATGGGGTACTAGTGAAGAACCTGTCAAAAGACTTTTGACATGCACTTGGTGTGTTTTGTCGAACACTTGCAGGTTTTATAATAATGCTTTCCACAGTATCCAGTGTCATAGCTCACAGCGCTGACGTGTCATTTGTCATTTGATGTGACTCAATTGACCGGCTGGCATGATGGATTACATTCTGCTCAGCAGGGATTCAGCTTTTAATTTCCTGAACATAAGATAATGAATATCAGTATGACAATCATACATTTATTTCTTGCAAGTAAACAGTGCTGTTATTCTAAAAACCTTTGTGCAATCGGGGCAGATTTAAAGCATTTAATTGAAATCGGTCCGAATCGGTCTTTGCATTTATCTTTCCTAAATGTATGTGCAATGCGTAGAAGCATGTATGTTTTGAAATACAGGTTTTATAATAATATAAGTACCAATAAACTGTAACACACTTTATATTGCAGACAAACTAAAAGAAATATGACTTCTCAAAAGTAAAAAATATGGTTTTATTAGGTAATATTATAGTAGATACTATTAGGGCTGCACGATTAATCGAAAAAAGAATTTGTAATCTTAATTTAACAAACACACAATGTTAAATCAGCTTTTCTACAATTCAGCCAATAATATTTTTTAAGTTCAGGAGAGAAGCATAAAGGCGGTCGCACAAGTCTTTACATTGATTTATATACGTTGCTCAGCAATGTGGACACCTCCAGATGGTGTTGAGTCACATACTGTATTTATAAGGTATAATCTAAAAATGTCATTTCTATCTTTATGTAATGACATATTCACAGCTGCAAAATCACATGTGAACTGACCATGAGCTGTGCGTTTACCACAGGATTCGTGCACCTGTGAATGTCTAATTTGGTGAACAGAACCTGCATTAGCGGTGAGTTTGACAATCTATTGTTTCAACTATTTGGGAGCCGTGCAGGAAGCATGATTTGCTTGTTTCTTTTTTTCTCAGAGTGATTGCAGCCATGACATCAACCACATTTGGCAGTGAAAGTGAAACCGAAAGTGCAGTTTTAATAGCCATATCGCATTTCAGAGTTATAATTACGATATGTTTTTCTTTCATAGCAAACTGTGTTGTTGTGCATGAGAAAAAATGTTTAACAGTGTCAGTATAATTACTACAGCCCATGTAACGTTAAATATAAAGCAAGAGGGAATTTGAAAGCTGCAAATGTCTCATTTTGCTTTAGTGATAGAAATGATCTAATAATGTTGTCAATGACAGATTGCAAGCATATGGCTTAAACATAATAATTCTACTTCAGAATTATGAATGGTTGTATTCTAATGTAATAACTTTAACTGCATTAATGACCAGGACAAATTTCAAGTCTATTTAAGTCCACCATTTCAAGTCTATTTACCTTATTCTTCACATACGAGTGGGCGCAGCCATTTAAATCTTTTTGGCTCGAGACTTCCCGTCTCATTCATTGATTTTTAGACTTTAAAAACAGCTAATATTGCTGCTTGATGTTGCAAACTGATTTTTTCTTATTATATGATTCTGCTTTGTCTGTATAGTCATGCAAACACTAGTTTGTAGAGTAAGTAATTTGACTGTTTTGCCTAATTTGCCTAATAATGTTGTTTTACCGTATGTTTAGGAAATAGACTACTCGTGTTAACCTTTATTTTACATTTACAGAATCATGAGAAAATCTAAATTTTTTTTTTAAGCAAAGCAGATTGTGAGTTCTCATTTTAGCCAGAGTCGTGCAGCAGCCCTATATGCCTGTATGCTTTTTTATTTCTTAAAGTGATGGCAGTGATGACATGAGCCACACTCTGCAGTGAAAGTGAAACCGAAAGCGCGCACATCATTTTAATAATCATAATTAATTACCGTGCATTACGACCAGGACAAAGTAGAATCTATCTAATTGTAATTATATCAATCTATATAATTGTATCAATATATAATCTATCAATCTATATAATTGTAATTTTAAATTTATTTGTAGTAATAATTGTATTTATTATGACACTATTTCTTTACAATGGGTTAAAGTAAAAAAGAGACTTAAATAATTCAGGAGCCATGTGCACCCAAAATCTGCTTCTCTCTCTTTCAAATTCAAAGCTAACTTGAATGCCAAAGCATTTTAGATATGTATATAAAATAGCCTATGTAATATATTAACATCATCAAATTAATAAAATAATCAGCAAATGAGAAATAAATGACAGAAAAGTTAATAACACACAATATCTCTAAAATTTATCATAATTGCCAATTAAAATGAATAGATTATTTTTTTTAAATAAGGCATCGTTAAGATTAGTGAATCTATTATTTAATTTTTCTCTTAAAATTGCAGCTGTGAGCTGTGAAACCAGGCGGAAATTGTTAATAATAAAGTGTTTAATAAATGAGTAATGCAAAAACACATACAAGCTTTAGAAAGCAAAAGTTTAATGCCGGACATTTTAGGAGATTTGGAAACCTGGGCCAGACAAATTTTTTAAGTCCCAAAAATGTGCATCTCTGTGGGTCTGAAGAGCATGTAAAACTCTGCATGATTGTTGACAGGTCTCGCGGGCACAGTGAAACTGGTAAACGAGAGAAGATTTTCCACTACTTAATGGATCGCGGAAGTTTGGTTATATTGAGTGGATACAAAAAGTGTAAAAGGATGTTAATATTAGTAAAAAAATGTGTCACTAAATATACTTGGGCGGCCATTAATATACCTGGGCGGCCCACCCAAGTAAAGTCTAATGTGGGAAGCATCGATATACACACACTATACAGAGAGAGAGAGACAGATGTAGTTAGATAGCTGAGGGAAAAATTGTTTGACCTCCTGTGAATTTTTCTCCTTTTTAAAATATTTTCCAAATGAGGTTTAATATAGCAATAATTTTTCACAGCATGTCTGAATATATTTTTTCTTCTGGAGCAAGTCTTATTTATTTTATTTCAGCTAGGATAAAAGCAGCTGTTTTTTTTTACTCTAACTTGCCTAGTTAATCCTTTAAATTGCATCTTTAAAAAGTGAAATACTAGTACCTTAAAAACATCTAGTCAAATATTATGTACTGTCATCATGGCAAAGATAAAAGAAATCTGGTATTAGAAATTACTTATTAAAACTATTGCTTAGAAACGTATTGAAAAAATCTCAACTCCGTTAAAGGATATATATGGTCAGAATAAATATGTTAACACGTTGCTTTCCCTAGCCCTGAAATGTGCTGAAATTTGGTTCCCGCAATTGGCACTCAAGACCTAATAACAGACAGGAAATCGATACCATGTTCATAGGGGCTCCCCTTCCAGTGCTCAGGCCTGCTTTCCATCTGCGAGACTCAAGGAAAGCAGGGCTCATTAACCAATGATCACGGAGGACCAAATGCTGTGTTCTGTGTCATTTACGTTTGTATGTGTATAAGAGAGAAAAAGAGGTGAATGTTTCCCTGCGGGTTCTGCAGCTCCAGGCTTGCAGTCACACACCGTTTTGATTTGCTGGAGTTGTGACATTTTTGAGATAATCAAGTAGGTCCTCTGTGTGACATTTGACCATGTGCTGCTAAAGTGTCTGCTCTGTGTGGGCTGCCGCAGTGCCTGGACACGGATATTTTTATGCTGCTCACATGTTTGCTTGCTCTGTATTGTATTATTCATCTTTTAGTTAAAGTGCTGCATGAGAGAAAATATACATACGGTTGCTTGTGATAATGAATGATGGAGTAACATTTCTGTAATGAAATGTGTAATGTGTAGTTTATTTAGATTCTGGTCCACAGAAATTTGTAAAAAAAAAAAAAATTCTGAGTGTAGAGATCTTAACATTTTTGTATTGTTCATTAGCATGGGTTTATTGCATTGAAGCCTATGTTCAAACTGGCAATTAGAAATCAAATAAAACAGCTGGCATGATGACCTCGTGAATAGGGATTGGTACCGAAACTCAGTACTTTATTGGTACCAGTACTAAATTACAAAAGACTCAAGTATCGATAACAAAGACTATAGAATACACAACACATGCCGCTCGTATAGTTTTGAATGGGGAAAAGTGTAGCAGGTAATATGGCGAATAAAGCCCCGCCTACTAGTACAGGAGCCAATCATTGATCGCTATAGACTGACGTTTCTCCAGCGGAGAACCTTGAACCAGACATGTGCTTTTACAACAGTTTGTGGTCAACAACACACTGGAAACTTAGAGAATACTTGCTTCACAGACATGAAAATCTCTACTTTTAAATGAACCCACTACACTTTTTTTTTTGGTTTTGTAATCAGAATGAAACAAACGCGAGGTACAGTCCATCCTGTCAAACGCTTGTCACATGACAGCAACTTCTCAAACGCCACACAAACTAGTAAACAACCAGTTGCTGTCATTTCTGGAGGAGATTCACCATCATGAACAAGTTGTGGATTGCTTCAGAAGGGCAGCGTGGTCAGACTATCATTATTCAGAGGATGGTAGTGTAGAACGGCCATAAATGAGGTTGGTGTCGTGATCTTGTTCCTTTCGCGTGTACATGCGCATTAACTCAGGCAACCTGAAAAAATGCCAATTTTGTTTGATTTAAACGTTTAGAAACTAAACTTATAAGACCGTTGCTGTCTAATTTTATTGGTGATTTCAATTATGTAATTTAATCGTAAGCTTGGCAAAATGTTTTGGAGAATTTGGTGTTTCAAAGGTGGCCGCCGAGTGAAATGACTTTGTTGACAAGCTCTGACGTTAACGGTTCTGCTATCAGTACTTGAGAATTATTGTTAAATAACGTTACCTGCAGTAGCATAATTTAACTGTCTGACCTTTTCTAATTTGCGATTATTTAATATTGTCTGCACTGTTTGCACTCTCACATGAGATAAAAAAATACACTACAAAAAGTACAGATAGGAGTACAGTTAAATTATCTAACCGACAAGTGTATCAATAAAAGTAATAATACCAATAAAATCTTAACAATACCCATTCCTACTCCATGAAGTGCTATGCAATTCAGATGGGAAATGCTGTAATTCAAATATTTAAAGAATACATAAAAAAAAAACGTAAATTTTCGATATTTCAAGCACCATTACAGAAATTTTGCTGATTAACTAAACTGTTAGACAAAAGAAGTTACTGTATGAATTAGGGCTGCACAATATATCGTTTCACTATCGATATCGCAATATGCGCATCTGCAATAGTCACATTGCAGAATCTGCCACGCTGGACTGGTATTAATATTGACCAGGAGCTATATTTGAAAACACTTATGATTTGTCATTGCAATGTTTAACAAAGTTACCAAAATGTTTATTATTTATGTCTTTTTACGACCTTCGACTGTGAGCATTTTTTGTCAGTTTAAAGTATCTAGATTTTAAGAAAAATGTATGGTATTTATGTAAATATGCAAAACTATAGTGTTATTTTACGTTTGATTATAAAATGTATCCTTTTGTTATTATTTGTACAGTATCATTGCTTTACTGTATTTATCAATGTTTGTGTTTGGTTTATTATATTTGATAAATTAAGGGACTAAGCCGATGGAAAATGAGTGAATAAAAGAATGAATGAAACCGTTTGTTAAAATATGTTACGCAAGTACTTTCCTCTTTTGTTGTGGCTATTTGTACAAGCTTTACACTTTCAGAATTTTTCTACAGAACAAACCTTTTATATTAACCTAGGTAAGCTTTTAAATGTCACTTTTCGCTAAATACTTGTATCTTGAAAAATATCTGGTCAAATATTTCATGCTGTCGTCATGGCGAAGATAAATCAGTTATTAGAAATTTAGTTATTACAACAATTATGTTTAGAAATGTGTTCTTTGGGGAAAAATATACAGGGGAGCTAATAATTCTGACATCAACTGTACATTCACGATCACCTTCACTTGAAATAACACAATTGAATCCCTTTTATATTAAATAAGTCTGATCCAGAACAGGTTTGAGCTTACGGACTTCCTGTTCTGCATTATGTCAAGCTGTCAATAATCAAATCCATCTAATTGACTAATGCCATTAATAAAGAACAGACTCCAGTAGAGATGGCTCTCGTACACATCTGCAGTCTCAGACTCTCTAGTCTGTGACCAATCTAATATAAACGCTCACCAGAGATGCTACCTGTGGTAATAGCTGTAGCACTTTATCTTGCAATTATCTTAATGGCTTGGAGATGTGTTCTTGCAAATGCCTAATTAGTGATTTGCATTGCTTAACCTGAACACAACCCTGAGGAGAGTCGTCTGAGATCCTAATGAATCCTGGAGCTGTTTTTAGGTTACTCGTTGATTGTGATTTTTAAAATGTTACCCAAGCCTGATTTTATCTCAAATATAGTAAAACAGGAATGCTATGAAATATTTGTTACAGACAGCTTTTGGTGTATTTAAAAATGTTACTAATTCTTGTGATAGTAAGGCTTAATTTTCAACATCATTCAGGGTTCAATGCTAAGGATTTTTCTACTGGCTCAATCAGACCAGTTATACATGTTTTCACTTGCCCTGCCAAAATTTTCTCTAGCCCCAACCACTTAAAATTAATAATTATGTAATTATTTGTTAGCCACATATTTTAAATTATGAATCAAAACAAGTAAAATACTATTAATTTGTGCCTTTGTGGAGCTTAAAGGTGCAGTATGTATGTTTGACACCCAGTGGTTGAAGTAGGATCAAAACAAATGCAAGTGCAGGTTGCCAGATTGAGCCCCCACAGGAATGTGGCTGACTATCAAGCCTAAAGGCTGATTTAAGTCATGTTCTAAATAAAAGCAACGGCACGCGATAGAAGGAATATTTTCCATATTAAAAGGAGTTTTTGTTCTAACCAACTTCTCGAATTAATGTATTAGAAACGGCTTCTATTGCTTGCAGCTGAACAGCAGACAACTTTGACAATGCTCACCTCGGGTACACCTAGTGCTTTATTCATTTAAATGCTAATTATGTGAGATTAAATGCCATTTTACATGACATTTATTGCCATACTACTGAATGCAACAGCAGATAGTTCACCTCAGATCTTGACAATAAAATACACCGTTTAGAATTGAACTTCAGAACTGTGACTCAGTGCAAGCCAACACACACCAGTGATTCAGCATCTACATTTAATACTGTTAAAGAGGTTTAATATGTATTATGTAAATTATAAACCTTACCATTTTGTTGCAGTGCAGTGAGTGCACGATTCTGTGCTTCTGAATGGCTGTATTTACATTTCGGTCGTGTTTCGTCTGGTGCAAACAGCCGAATTGCTTATTGCAAATCTCCCCACGTAGCGGGGTGTTAGGACACGGGGTTACAATGTCCCCTGCTCACGTAATGTTTACATTCATAATATTTATATTATTTGCTAATTTGTAACCACCTCATGAGGAACTCTGAATCTGCGTCTCATTTCGGGGCTGCTACTGTCCACTGGAGGTTGCATTTTCTGTTGCGGATGCACATATTGAGAGCCTTCCTGACTGAATAAAGGAAATGCGCTGTTTTCCAACAAGGCAACCCACGGTGCTGAAATTTAAATGCTTATGTTGCATTGGGCTGGTTAAACAAACCAAAACAAAGACAGACATTCCGACACGTAACGCACATGTTCAAAGCAGAATATCTGACTTCAGCATTGTTTTTCAGATAAACAAGAATGTTCAATTAATCAGAAACTTACATAGAGCAGCTTTAAAGAGATTGAAAATTGTAATTTACTTACTATTACTCTGCCACTAGTGGTTCTAAACCTTTGAGTTTTTTATTCTGTTTTTATTCTGTTTTTATTCTGTTAAGATATTTTGGAGAATGGTAAAAACCTGTAAGCATTGGCTCACATAATAGGAAAAACAAATATAATTTCAGCCTCATATTTCCTGACCTGTGCAGCACCACCATTTATGATCGCCTACTAACTCATTATTACAGGGCCTTGAGATATTCTGATATCTCATGTAAACTTCTTCTTCTTGGACACTAATATGTCACTAGCATTCTAGAAACATGCTAGTTACATGCTAATTCATGCTAGAAACATGCTAATTCATGCCAGAAACATTTTAACAACATGCCAATTCATGCTAGAAACATGTTATAAACATGGTAATCAATGTTAGAAACTTGCTAATAATATGCTAATTCATGCTAGAATAACACTAGTTACATGCTAATCATACTAGAATCATGGTATCAGCATGCTAATTCATGTTAGAAACATGCTAATTCATGTTAGAATCTAGTTAACATGCTAGCTAATGCTAGAAACATACCAACATGCTAATTTATGCTAGAAAAATGCTAATTCATCCTAGATTCATGCTAATAACAGGCTAATTTGTTAGAACCATGCTTATTTATTCTAAAATCATGCTAACAACATGCTAATTCATGCTTGAATCATCGTGCTCTTATCACAGACACAGGGATCAACTTTAAAGCTTTTTACTGGCTTGCTTCAGTTTTTAAAGGGGTTACATTGTTGACTGCAGGGATCTTAAACATTATTTTAGCCAATTTAATACTTTTTCAAACTAAATAAACTACTTCCAACAGACTTTCTCAAGCCACCATAAAGTTTCTCCTCAAACTTTACTATCTAGTTTAGTTTTTAAACATTAGTTTCTATTTTAAACATTGTCAGACAAATTGACAAAGGTTTAAATGTTCAGTTTAGCCAAAAATACAAGAATAATAAATTAACTCAAAATAACATTCACTTTGAAACAAGCAAACAAAAAATAACTATAATATTAAATACAGCAATAACATATTTGTCTAATCTATATACTTTCAATGTTCATCAATGAAAGAGTAATTCAACATTCACCAAAAGAGGCACCATCTAGACTCTCCAAAAAGTCATAATAGATACTTACCGAATAGACCAATATATAATAATTTTGTTTTTCCAAATTAGGGTATGTCTTTTCTAGGGCAAGGCAAGAGGTCATCCACTGAGATACATGAGGACTGTCTAGTTTTATGTTTTTCTCTGTGTATATACTAGTGCATATTTGATTTGATGAGATCAATATGAGAGCCATCCTGTGCATTCATCAGCAGAAAAGCTTCTGGCATCAGTCCATCCTCTTCCTCCATTACCGTCATCCTCCTCCTCCTCCTCTCATCACTCTCAGAGCTTCTCTTCTGGCATTGCATAAGATCTCAGAGTCACTCACTCCTACTTCACACTGCAGGATGTTGAGGTTCAAGGCCTGCAGCTATTCTGGAAATCCTGATCTCCTCCGCCAGTTGAAAGCATTGTGAAAAGAATTTGTTTATGTTAGCAGAGTTAAAGACATGACGTGTGTTTCATGCTTTTATCCACTATTGAGATGAAGGACATACAGTTGAAGTCAGAATTATTAATATTCATTATACAGTTAATAATTATTATTTAAACTTTTAGAGTGCCTTTAAGAATATTCAGATTGTATTTGCAGTGGTTTTTATAACACCACCAAATGTTTAGAGATTTAATTAGTTCATTAATTTGTTACTTCAGACATGCACATTTTCTCATGTTAATCTGATCTGCTACATGCTGAAATATTGATTGACAATTCTTTGAGTATTTATAGGGCTATTGTCCTTAAACACTGTGCAGTAAGGCTCTATTAGTTAATTTAACTAAACTAAGCTTTTATTAATGTTAGGTCATGTTAATTACTTGGTTAATGCCTAGTTAATGCTTAGTTAATGCCTAGTAGTAATCTGATTAAGTCATATGTCTTATTTACTAATAAAATTCAATTGTATTTTTCTTTAATATTAAGATAGTGACTAATAAATCTGTCTTTTTCCTCACTGTTTATTTGAATCTACTAACTAACAGAATTGGGTGTAAATAGTTCCACAGTAATGTGTTACTGTAGTCCAATTACATTTTTGTGGTAATGTAACGAATTACATTTTAAATTTGTGTAATTTCATAGTTACTAAAGTCAGTGTATTTGCGTTACTTGCATTACTAATATAGTTTTTAGAAGAAAAAAAATGCTTCTTTAAACCACGTTTTTCATTGCAATGAGCATGTACTTTTAAATAGCCGGAGAACATGCTGCTGCTGTAGAGAGTGGTTGCTGCTATAAGTGGAAATACAGACATTACTTTGCATTTCACAGCAATATTTTTGTTTTTATGCTCAATGAAATCAGTCTTTGTCCAGTCTCTAAAGAACTTTCGACTGCTTTTAACTTGACAGTACTCGTCACCAAGAAGGACACCGGCATCCAAAAACACGGAGGTCTAACTTAGCCTAAACAGGTTAAACTGGATTGTTGTGCAGGATCGGGAGTGAAGGTATCTTCTGAATGTGAAGAGCAGCGTCACTGCTTATGGGGCCGTTCACATATCACTTTATTTGTTTGGCAAAGTTCGTTATTCTACGCGCACATTTTCCAGGCACACTGAGTTGAAAACCACGAGTCACGTGACAAACTGACCGGTTAGCTTCATACTTTGTATTGAATATACACGTTTCGGTAGACTACTTACCTCAGAACTCCCAAACACTGCAGTGCTTTTTCATGCTATGGATGTCAATGGTTACAGGTATCCAGTTTTCTTCTAAATGTCTTTTGTGTTAAAAAAAAAAAGACAGGTTTGGAGCAAATGAATGAGAATTTAAAGTTTTGGTTGAACTCTTTAAGTCTTTTAAATATGTTAAGCTGTTGTGATCAACCCATTGTAATGTTTCTCAGTGAATATGAAATTACTTCAAGATCTGCAGTTTATTTTGTATTTTTATAGGTATATTTTAAAAATAAAGTAATTAGTAGTCTGATTACTTTTTGCATGAAGTAATTGGTAATGTAATCAGATTACAATTTTACATTAGTAGATAATATGTAATCTTTTACTTTTTTAAATAGCTTGCCCAACACTGCTAACCAAGGCTTAATTTGTGCCGGAACAAGCCAGATCCTGATTCGGCTCCTCTGAAATCTGTACAGGGTTTATTGTACAGGGTTACCTATAGTACTTTTTAATCCTTATGCAATTTAAATAAGTAAAAATTTCAGTTTACTCTGAACATGTATGTGTGTGTATATATATAT
>CAIGQZ010000276.1:4206175-4221687 GCA_903798205.1 Danio tinwini
ATATATTTACATACATACATTTTCTTTTTATATATATATATCAATACACAATAAAGCAATTCACCAAGTAATTTGTGTTAATATATCAGCCAAAAAAAGGTTTTCACTAGTGCTGCACAATATATCATTTCAGCATCGATATCACTGTGTGCGAGTCTGCAAGAGTCACATTGTTTATAGGTGACCAGACATTACTGTTAACACCATAGTGGAGTAATTTCAAATATTAACCTTCGAGTGAAAGTTTATTATTTGTTTATTATTGAGGTCTGGCTGTAAGAATTTTGAGCAAACTTAAACATTTGGGCACAATAAATTAAACGTTTGCAGCTTATAGGTCAATTGTGCGTTTGTACTCAATTAAAACATTATAGTGTTATTATTATTACAATACAGTTATTAATTAATTTCTGCTTCTAAATACTGCTTGACTCCCCAGAAAATCATAAATCTTTGTTTATTTGCATCTTTTGTCTGTTATGTTTAACTTTGCATGTCAATTTAGGAATGATAATTTATGTAGATACACTCCCCTACACAATAATGTCAATCTTTAGAAGCTATTAAAGTCATCTGGTGAAATAGCTTTTATATTGAAATATATATCGCAGTGAATAAAATGCAATGTCAGTTTTTTCCAATATCGTGCAGCTCTAGTTTTCGCAGCTTAGGTCAATATCAGGATAATACCATATACCATGATAAAAGCTTCAGCAATTAATCACAACAGGAAAATTCGATTTGAAGCATTGTATCATTTTATGATTGGTTATGTGTAAAAGTGGAAGTTTTAAAAGAGCTGCTACTGCAGTGCAGCTCTCTGTGGATCCTGTTTAATATAGATTCATTGAAGCTGTCATCTGTGCCCCAGATTTTAGCACTGCGTTTCCATGCTGTCCCCAGCGCTGCTCAAAAGTGGATCAATCCCCCATCCTCTCCTCGTTACCAAGTGCCGTCCATCACGATGGGCAGCAGGTTCAGTTAAACAAAAACCACTGTCAGCTCTAATGATGCTCATTTACTGATTCACATATTTCAAGATCACTGGTTGGTGTTTTCTTTTAGCTTTTTAATTATTTAATATGCAGACCTTGCATGTTTCTCTTTTAGTCTGAGGAAAACAAGTTAGTTGAAATGAGTGTGACGTGGGATGGCATAGTGGCTCAGTGGTCAGTACTATCACCTCACAGCAAGAAGGTCGCTGGATTGAGTCCCAGCTGGGCCAGTTGGCATTTCAGTGTAGAGTTTGCATGTTCTCCCCATGTTGACGTTGTGCTCCAGTTTCCCCCACAGTCCAAAGACATGTGCTATAGATAAATTGGGTAAACAAAATTGGGCGTTGTGTGTGTGTGTGTGTGTGTGTGTGTGTGTGTGTGTGTGTGTGTGTGTGAGAGTGTATGGGTGTTCCCCAATACTGGGTTGCGGCTGGAAGGGCATCGGCTGTGTAAAACATATGCTGGAATAGTTGGTGATTCATTCCGCTGTGCTGATCCCTCATAAATAAGGGACTTAGCCGAAGGAAAATGAATGAATAAATGAATGTGTGACTTGATGATGCAAGCAAAACAATTAGATTTTTTACATAATGTATTCCTTTTGTTTAATATAGTATTAAGTCTGCTGTCTGAGCTTTCCATGCCTTAATACACCTTTTTTCCTTCATGTGTTCAACACTTTTTTTGCCCCACTGTCATTTTCTAAACTAATTAGTTCTGTTTTCTTTGTATGTATGGATTGCTTCAGTTGTTTCTGACATCTAAAAAGCTAACAATCACCTTTACAAATATGTTTTCTGACAAAAAAAGTAACATGTTCAACACGTTTTTAAGTATTCAATATGTCCTTCCCTAGTACTTGGTCATCTGATTCCTGGTCAGTCATTATGGTCTTATAATTGCAGCAGCTTTGGCAGAACAGTGTTATTTTCCACAAGCTCATGCAGGGTAGAGTTCAAAACACACACACAGGCGGACACTAAAGGTTCACGCTCAAGGTGAGAAGAAGGTGTAAATGAGACTGACAGAGCAGAGAGCCTTCTAAATAGAAACCCTGTACAAACTGTGCGTCAGTGTGTGTGAAACAGCACAGTAAGAGGTCTTGGAAATTTTCCCTATGAGCTTTGTAGGTGAGTTTGATTGACTGTTTGTCGGCTGTCACTCATGCTGTTTGTTTGTTGTGTCCTCCAGATGCTCCACCCATGGATCGGGAAGAGCTGTTTGTCCAGAAACTGCGGCAGTGCTGCGTGCTTTTCGACTTTGTGACGGATCCACTAAGCGATCTCAAGTACAAAGAGGTGAAGAGAGCCGGCCTGAATGAAATGGTGGAGTACATCACACACAACCGCGACGTGGTCACAGAGTCCATCTACCCTGAAGCTGTCATCATGGTGAGAATATCCACTGGGGATCCTTAGTTATGGCAAAAATCTAAATCATTATTATGTAACTTGAATAGCAGTGGGCGACATGACCCAAATCTGAAGACTCTCTTATTTGCACAATGGCAATATATAGATAATTCTATGATGCATATTTTACATAACTGTGATGTTTTGGATATCACAGCTAAAATTAAAAATACTAGCCTGATTTGCAAAACAACAAATGCATTAGAAAATTAGATTAAAACTACACGTTTTACGAAGTAAAGAAATCAGAAAGAAAACAAACACAGCATAATATTTACAGTTTGATTTACTTTGATACTTATTAAGTGAAGTTTTACAAACTAATTTCAAGAGGAGGACATGATATGATTGATTGCGGCTGGCCTCTCATTCATAATTGGCAATAATCCAATCAGATTAATTGAAACCTACAATGAATAGACAGATTTCACCGTACTGTCTTATCTTCATTTTGGAAGAATCCCCCCTTTCACCCCATCTCCTCCTTTTTCTCCTTTTATCAGGGGGAGCTCTCGATACCTATATGTTTTCGGACCCCCTTACATGCTAATGGCCCATTTCCACTGAGTGGTACAGTACGGTACGGGTCACCTTTATCAGGCTTGCGTTTCCACTGCCAAAAGGGTACCAATGGTGAGCGTGGTGTCGACGTCATTCTCGCTCGAGTAAAGCTGTACGGGTCGTTCACATATAATATGAGAAGCGCTTCTCACAAAACAGAGGCTTTATACACACAAATACTTGTGTTTACATGTTCATTACTAACCTTTCTATGAACAGGATTTGTTTATAACTGCAGGTCAACGATAGCCCGGAATAGCCTACTGTAACGTCTGCAATTAATTAAATAAATAAATGCAACATATATGAACACATACAGACCCTTACAGTCTCCGATATGATACCAATTACAGAAAAACTATACACAGCATACATTTAGTCCTTATTTAGGTTCAAAAACAACACGCAGCGTATAGCCCACAGTCAGTGCAAACCTCTCATCTGAATCTTTAATCAGCACATGTAACCTCTGTTAGAAAGTTATTTCTTCATTCATAGTTCATAATAGTCGAAAAGGTGATAATAATAGTTAAACATGGCAGTTTGTTCATGTGTTAGGTTCTCTCTCTCGATCTCTCTATCTATCTGTGTGTGTGTGTGTGTGTGTGTACTTGTATAAAACATTTATAACACATCTCATTTGGCATTAATGGCTGTTGTGTTAAAAGTTCGTTAAAGCAACACAACTACCTCCGACTTGAAGTGGAATGTTGAAAAAATGAGAATTTATAGGTGCAATTGATATTGCAAAAATAAAATCACATTTATAAAAGAATGTTTCACTCGATATTGATCCTAAGAGCCACTCGCACAGCGGAAACACAATATGCAACAACAGGAGTCTATAATTGTGTTGATATTAAAGATTCACTGAATGTTTGGTTGTCAAATTATCGGCCATAAACAGGTCATTCTGCATCACCCAGTATTGTTTAGCACGCTCTTTTCACTTTCCTGCCACCAGTATCCACCTTCAGTCATGGTCGGGATACTTTTTTTAAAAGTGGAAACATTAACAACTTATATCGAAATATATATTGTCATCATTCAATATAAAAAATAATTATCAAAATTGCCATATCGTCCAGCTCTAATCTCAAGTATAATTTAACATGTTAAAACAACTTCTGTAAATCTTTTTTGACTCTTGACTGGAGTTCACTTGGTTTACATTTTTAAACATTAAAATAGGAGGCAAAAAGGCTTTGCATCTTTTTGTGCTATATTTGGTCTGTATACACACACATACCAAGTCCACTGCTTTTTAAATTTTTCTTTTCTATATGACCCTTATACGTGTTCGTAAACTGATTTTCATCGGATCAGGATTGAATAAGAACAAACATGCTGAAAGCACACATCTTTAATCTTCTTGTCATCCTCCGTGACCAATCAACAGTAATGGCTTTTGCCTGACCAATGCAAACATGATTACTTGCCAGATCCAGGATAAAATGTAGTGTACAGTAAATTCACACCAGGGAATTTTGGGTAATTAGCTGTCATAAGTCAAGACTCAGACACCTGCGTTTCCTCTCAGCCATCTATAATTTGTAGAGGATCTGCCATGTCCCAAATAGGGCTCAGCAGTGCAAAATTAAAGTGTGAAAGATATTTGACTATTTTTATTTACATGCATCATTGCAATGATGCACTCAGAAAAATATTTTTGTTGCTTGTTCAACGCAATTATTTTTATTTTTAGGATAAAAAAAAAACATAAAACATAAAATTATGTTTTATGTTCAGTCCACTAAGTTAACTTAATTGATTTGTGTTGGGACAACATGAAGAAATTTTGTCTAACCCAGCATTTTCTATGTGTAATGTTTAAGTCATTGTGATGCATTGCAATGACATGAAATTATAATCATATAATATAAACTTTTAACATATCAGTGCATTACTACTCCCAGGCATGAATTTTGCTGCTTTACTGAAAGGCAGTGGCAGTCATTAAGTTAGGGATATAGTACATCCAGGAGGTTGATGTCGCAGAATAAAGCCCCATAGGCTTATCAGCAGCTCGACACGAAGTGGAGCACTGTTATGTAAGACTGAAGTGGTTTATTCAGTGAAAATAACCTCCTGGATGTTGTTTTTTGGTTATCACATGGCTGCTTGCCACAAAACATAAAACTCAGACCCATGACATTATTCTGAGACATAATAGTTTACTAATTCTTTAAATAAACTCAAAGCAGACAGAAACAAAAACGGCTGATAAAGCACACACTAACCTGCGCATTATTCAGTCACAAGATGATGCCAAACAGTCAAAAACACAAAGCTGACAGAAGTGAAAACAGCTGATGGAGTATACACTAACCTGCGCATTATTCAGTTACAAGATGATGCAAACACTTTAAAATGCAAAGCTAACAGGAACGAAAACAGCTGATGGAGTATACACTAACCTGCACATTATTCAGTTACAAGATGACGCCAAGCAGTCAAAAATGAAAAGCTGACAGAAGTGAAAACAACTGATGGAGTATACACTAACCTGTGCATTATTCAGTCACAAGATGGCGTCAAACAGTCAAAAATGTAAAGCTGACAGAAACCAAAACAGTATTCAGACACAAGATGGCACCAAACAGTCAAAAATGTAAAGCTGACAGAAATGAAAACAGCTGATGGAGGATACACTAACCTGCACATTATTTTGTCACGAGATGGCGCCTAACAGTTAAAAACGAAAAGTTGACAGAAACGAAACCAGTTAAATGGTAAATAGACTAACCTGTGTATTATTCATTCACAAGACTACACCAAACAGTCAAAAACGGGTAACAGACTAGCAGATACATACAGTATGAATGTGGAAGTATATGGATATCAACAGATTAACTGACAGTCAAGATGATTCGAAGTTCCCGGATGAGCCTGTGTTGTTCAGCGGTTGTTAACAGAGAAAAACATACCTTGGAAAGTTGCGTCTGACCAATCAGAATCCAATACTCTGAATTTAAAACAATTAAGACAATACTCTGATTAATAGTCTACCATGTAAACAGTCATAATTGAACGAAATGTCTAATCGAACTAAACAAAAATCGAATTAAGACGTGTAATATTCCTATTATAGTCACAATATTGAAGTGCAGTGCAGACATGTGAACCCCTTAATCAAACTATTGCCATTTTGTAGTACTTTGCTCTACATTTTGCGACAGGACGCACACAGCAGTTGTCAGGCATTTGATGACAAACAAATGAGAATGGCTTCAAGCAAGAGAGCACATTTGTGCTGCGAGCGAGAAACGAAGACTATGCTGAGAATTCTGAAAGAAATGGACATTATGAAATACCTTTAGAGTTTGTCGCGGAGGCATGAATGAAATGGCAGAGGTGGCCTATTGCTTGAGAATTTGTATCCACCATCGTCTGTTTGCATGCATAATGTGAAAAATAAACTGCAGTTGAACTTGTTGCAAAATTAAAAACAGAACGACCAAAATCACATATGGTGCCATGACGAACACAAACTGTTGCTTGAAATGCCAGAGAAAACTAGCGTTGAAGGCTGACGTTGAGGACATTAATTTCACTATGTACTTTAACATGTAAAAAGGGAACATGAAAAGAACACTCATGATCACTCAAGACAAATAATTAGATCACTGATATCCATGTAAACATAGTCACTGAACCCTAGTCCCAGTCATGATTTTCTGCTACCATATCCAAACACAATAGCATTAATAATCACGGAGCTTTTAAGTTTCAGATACACACTGTCCCCTCACATCTCTCATCCTCACGCACTCTTTAGACTCTCAGAGTGAGGTGTTTGTGGAATCCTCTCCCTCCCTCTCCTGTCTGGAGGTCTGAGTCCACCGAGTCTGAGGCTGTGGTCGAAACATTGAGTCATCTTCAGCACAGCCACCCCTCTGCAGTAGCAACATTCCTGTCCTACCTCTTAGCCATTTTGGGACACGAATAATAAGCAGTATCTTAAAGTACAAATGAAATCACAACTAACCATATGATTTTGTTAGCTCACACTGCTAGTTTCTGTGCATGCCATTTAATAAAAAATAATTTGCCTTTGTAATCTTAATTGCAATCACTTGAAATGCACTTCATGTTTGTTTTCAGTTAGATTATAAGATTAGGTCTGTCGGAGGTATTGGGCGTGGCTAACATACTTAACCAAGCACCTCCAGCTGTCATTTTTGACAACAGAAATAGTGAGGAGGAGTCTGTTAGGTTGTAATAACTCTCCCTTTTCCCCATCTTTTTGAATGAAATGCCTACTTTACTACAGCCAATCAGTTTGCAGTAGAAAAAACAAGCCAAGCCCATTGCTTTCTTATTTAATTTACTGTTTTTCTGTGTCACAATATGAAGAAAAAAAAAACTGTTGCATCTTCCAGTACATGCTCTGAAGTGACAAGTGTTATAGTCTGCGAGTTGATATTTGAAGTAATACATATTTAATGACTCAGATTCATAATGAGAGCTGAAGAAGGATGACATATAGGGGTAATTCTGTGGAGTTTGTGGTTGAGGTGAGCTTTTTAGAGCTGAAACTCCAAACATTATGTTGATTTTATGACTTTTGTAGACTAGTTTGTGGCAGGTTTATTAGGAAATGTCAAATGCATTGCTATTAATTGAATGGTCCAAAAAGAAGTCAGAAATTTGGCTTGATTGGCATTGGTTGGGGTTGCCGTATTTTTGCTGTATTTGCCGTAAATAGCAATGCATTTGATATTTCCTAATAAGCCTGTCACAATCTAGCGACTCTGATTCCTATATGACATGTCTGTACTGCACTTCAATAATGCGACTACAATAGGAATACTCCTCATTCCTACATTACATTTCTGTATAGTTCGATTATGACTTCAGTTGGATAAGGTAATCAAAAACCGCTGTTTAGATGGTAGACTCTCAATCAAAGTGTTGTCTTAATAGTATTGAATTCAGAGTACTAGTGTCCATGCAAACGTACTAAAAGTACTATGTTAAATGATTATATTAGACTGATTGGTCAGTCACTACATTCCAGGGTATGTTATTCCCAGTTAACAACCGTTAAATGACACTGGCTCATCTGGGAACTTTGAATCACTTCGACCCCTGCAACTCTGTAATCTCAGGGTGTTCGCGGGGTCTTAAAGTGTTACCGGTTGAAACCTAAAATGGCAATGAGAGTCTTAAAATGTATGAAAAGAGTCTTTAAGAGGTCCTGATCCTGAATTTGTAGTAATGCACCAAATTGCTTGCCAGTTGTTAGCCTATAATGATAGTTTGTGGAAGAATTTGTTATTCTGATTATTACCAATCAATAATAGTCATGGGCCGGTATAAGACTGACGGTGTGAGAACCTTGAATAAAGATATCACGGTTTTACGGTATTGTGATTACTGCTCTAAAGTATATTCATTTTAAATGTCTGGGTAAAACAAAAACTTTTCTCCCCCTTTGAACACAATATATTTTATTTTGAGAAACATTTAAAATATTTTGGAACAATAAACATGTCAGGCTGAATAATTCAAATTAATCATTGCTGTATTCATTAGTTTCAAAATCACAAACTTCTTCACAATTTAAAATGGCATCTTTGGAAATCTTTTCTGCTGGAGATACTGTTGTCCTAAAAAAACACACAAAACACACACATGCACACACACACACACACACACACACACACACACACACACACACACACAGTGGACAGTTTCTTTGCTTGCATAATTACATGCAATGTTTGTTTCTTTTCAGTTTTCTGTAAACTTGTTCAGGACTCTGCCACCTTCTTCTAACCCCACGGGAGCAGAATTCGACCCTGAAGAGGATGAACCCACTCTGGAAGCAGCTTGGCCGCATCTTCAGGTGTGTGTGAACCTTATGTACCATATACCATTTAATCATAACACTAACTTTCAGTCCGTTCCATCTTTTAATTCATCCTATTACATCCCAGCAATATCACTTCTTTAAAATAGTTTCTAAATTATAAATGTTGGTAGACAAAGTAGGGCCTGCAGGCCAAAATTGGTCCATTGTAATCTTTGATTTGGCCCACTATCCCATCTGAGTAAAGCAAGTATGATGTAGAGGGCTGAGGAATCTCTGTGTTGCCTTTAACACAGATATCATCATTTCTAATTTGATGAAACTTTTTTTGTTTGTTTTATTGCTGAGCTACAAAAAAGGAAACTGAATTAAATGTTTCAATTAAATGTTGTAAATTAATCTGATTTTATAAAATGTAAATACTGTCACTCGATGGATGTTGCAAGAAGACTATGCAGAAGACATCGGCAAGCAAATCAAGGCAAAAACTAATGGAATTCTGTTATAAATTAGATTTTGTTTTTACTGTAATAAGTTCATTATACAATTTAAAAATTAAAATAAAAAAACTGTAATAGTTTATATAAAGAAGTGTTTTCTAGTCATTTTTAAATAGTAGGAAATAAATTAGGAAATTAGCCATGACAACTATGTTTACTTTTGGCCCACTAGCCTCAATCAAGTTTGGTTTTTGGCCCTTCATAAGAAAAAGTTTGGACATCCCTGGTATTAAAGCAGCCATAGAATTTATTGATACACTGTTTAATAGGGGGTTAATCTATAAGGACTTCACAATCAAATCCAATTTTGGGAGTCGCAATTTGATCCCAAAAAGATTCTTGAAATTTGGAAATATAACAAGCTGTGTTAAACTAAAATAAGGGAGAAAATGCTCATTGTTGCAATCTCACTAGAAAATGTGGCCAATCAAATGCTGCTGTGTGTGCATTATAATGATCCTGTGTGTTTTGTAACAGTCAGTGTTATATTTGGATTTGCACGTTTTTTTCCTGTGGTTTTCTGTGGTCTTTTGATCAAACAAGATTAATATAAAAGGAGGAATCAATGCTGTTTGCGACTCACGATATGCCATTACCATGTACTGAACTCTTATTTTTCAACTATGCCTAAAGGACCCGGTATACTTCAGATTAAATCCAAAAACATTTCTAACTAAATCTGGCCTAAACAAAGTTCTTTTTGTTTTTTTTCTTTTTGTTTCAGCCTATTATTAAATTATGCATAGGTGCAGACACTTTTTTTTTTTTTTTTTTTTTTTATATCCCGCCTTTAAAGGTATGTTCACCAGACACAGATGAAGCCTCCAGTGCGAGTGATTTATATGTTAAGTCAATGCAAAGATGCAATTAGACATCCTGCAGTGATATTCACTCAAATGTGCCGTCACGAATGACACGAATTGAGCGAATAAGGCTGTGCAAGTTTAACGTTTTGGTCGTTTAATGCTCTTAATGCGCAAATTGCTCGAGTTATGTTATCTGAACTTTAGCAGACATCTGCACCATGTTAACCAATCAGGGTGTGGTTATGACATAGCGCCTGCAGTTCGTGTCCCAAGGGGAAATCCTTTTGCTGACACAGGACAACAGCTCATCAAACTGGGATCAGCTCAGTTGGAAGCACCACTGAAAGTGTTCGTCATCCAGACACAGCTTCTGGAGGAGTTGATAAACTCAGAGCTGGGTGCACCTTTGAAGGACCCAGACATGGCGGCGAATGAATCTACGATGTTTTTCTGCTTTCCTAAAGCACATAAAGCACAGTTACTCTCGTATTAAAATTCATGTTAGCCATTTAGCAACAAAACTGAAGTCACCAGGCAGACTGACGCCAATCTGTGTCTATATCTGTGTCTAATAATTCAATTCATGTTTATTTCTACAGCACTTTTACAATGTAGATTGTGTCAAAGCAGCTCAACATAAAAGTTCTAGTAAACCGTGTCAGTCCAGTTTTCAGAGTTGAAGTTCAGTTCAGTGTGGTTTAATTTTCACTGCTGAAACTTCAAACACTGAAGAGCAAATTCATTGATGCACAGCTCCACAAGTCCCAAACCAAGCAAGGCAGTGGCGACAAAAACTTCACCAATTGACAAAAGTGAAGGAAAATTTTATTATGCCTATTTAATTGTATAATTTTTAAATAGTTTTTTAGATTGACAATTTTAACATCTGTCCAGGGACAACAGATGAAAAATAGCCTTCTGACTAATTCTGGTGCATTTGCAGAAATGCTAATTAATGTTTACTGTCCCTGCCAAATAAACAAATAAAATAAAATAAATAAATAAAAAACCACAAGACAAACTAGGCTCAGTTGGGTGGAAAAATTTGATTATTTCCAAAAATGTGAATAAAAATGATAACTGACTTCCATTAGTGTGCTATTTTAATGTTCTCAAGTTTGAAGTATTTAGCTTTGCCACAATGCTAAAGTTGAATTCAAGTTCAGAGCACTGTTCTCACAGATCACAGAGTATTTGAGTGACTTTAGTTTCCTGCCAGTGAAGCCATTCAGTGGCTTTTGGAACAAAGTGTCTTTTTTAAATGATTAAAAATGCAAGAACTGACAGCATTTATTGTGTTGGTGGCAAAGAGGCCCTGACAGATCAATTAATCTTACATTTACTATCGATCTTCATTACTATATATACTCATTTTCCTCTTCTTATCTATTCCTCAGCTAGTGTATGAATTCTTCTTAAGATTCCTGGAGTCACCAGATTTCCAGCCCAACATTGCCAAAAAATACATCGACCAAAAGTTTGTACTGTCGGTAAGTGTTCAGTCTTCTGACCTTTTGTCTGCATCACGGTTTGTCCTCACCTCACACTATCAGTAGAAGACACACATTCCCTCTGCTGTGTGTATGAGTGAGGAAACTGAGGCCAGCTGCTGTTACAACTTTTACCAGCATGTCCAATTCAGAGATCAGCACTTCAGTCTGGGTAGAATACTAAATCCAGTTTAAAGCAGAAGTGTATCGCTCTGCCAACATTTTGCTGGATAGAATTTTTTTCATTAAATATATGTCCATCCACCTGTTTTAATGCATATTTTAAAATGTTGCTTAACAATGCTGGAAAAAAAGACAAAATGCATAAAAATACAAAAAAAAAGCACATAGGTATGTATGCACTTAAGTCTAATTTATTTATTTTGATTAAATGATATGTGCATAAAATTACACTGCATTGAATTTCTGAAAAACAGAATTAGAAATTAGAATAATTGTGTATATATACACTACCTGACAAAAGGTATCATTGTCATTAATCCCTGTTTTAAGAGCAACATATAAATAATAACTTGACTTCCAATTGATCATTTAGAAAAGTAGCAGAAGGTCGATTTTTCTGATGAATCATCTGTTGAACTGCATCCCAATCATCACGAATACTGCAGAAGACCTATAGGAACTGCATGGACCAAAGATTCTCACAGAAATCAGTCAAGTTTGGTAAAGAAAAAATCATGGTTTGAGGTTACATTCAGTATAGGGGTGTGCGAGAGATCTGCAGAGTGGATGGCAACATCAACAGCCTGAGGTATCAAGACATTTGTGCTGCCCATTACATTACAAACCACAGGAGAGGGCAAATTCTTCAGCAGGATAGCGCTCCTCATACTTCAGCCTCCACATCAAAATTCCTGAAAGCAAGAAGGTCAAAGTGCTCCAGGATTGGCCAGCCCAGTCACCAGACATGAACATTATTGAGCATGGCCTGGGTTAGATGGAGGACGCATTCAAGATGAATCCAAAAAATCTTGATTAACTCTGGGAGTCCTGCAAGAACGCTTTCTTTGCCATTCCAGATGACTTTATTAATAAGTGATTTGAGTAATTGCAGAGATGTATGGATGCAGTCCTCCAAGCTCATGATGGAGTCAGACACAATATTCATTCTTTTCCCACTGCACCATGACTTTATATTCTATACTGGACATTATTTCAGTTAAGTGACAAGACTTTTTTTGTCTAAGCAAAGTCAGACCTTACTGTCCTAATTAAATCAAGACATGATCATATTCTATTTTGGTAAAATAAGCATAATCTAGAGGTCTTTCATATAAGCCACTTTTGATACCAAATGATCAACTAGAAGTCAACTTATTATTTGTGGTTCCTAAAACTTGGATGGGCGACAAGATTTTTGTTAGGTAGCGTATTTGTTTTTGCAGTTGTAAGGACAATTTACAATTGTAAAAATAATGTACATTTATTTTTATGTAACTTAAATGTTTTCATGTTCTCGTCTCGTTCTGAATACTGGTAAGATGTAAAGGATTTGTTAATAAATAGATACATTTATTTCAGGCATACAATCTGATCAAAAATTCATGCAGATCAAACTCTGCCAGAACAGTTTTTAGTTTCTATTAAACACTTTTCATTCTGATTGAGCTCAACTTAATAGATATAAACAGATTGTTTAGATGAACATAGCTGCTGACATTGAATCTCAAAAAGCATTTAATAATTGCGATAATAATAATTAAGGCTTGCCTTTTTCCCTTTTCAGCTTCTAGAGCTTTTTGACAGCGAAGACCCCAGAGAGCGGGACTTCCTGAAAACCATCCTGCACAGGATCTATGGAAAGTTCCTGGGGCTGAGAGCCTACATCCGTAGACAGATCAACAATATATTCTACAGGCAAGCTGTCAACTAATCCACCTCCTTCAGTTTGAAAAATATCCTCATTCATAAACTTTGTAATGGTAGATGCGGATACTTGTGAACTCTTTCTTAACTCTACATGGAGTCTGTAGGGTCTTTAACATGTCTTTAAAAAAATTAGGCCTTAAAAAAAGTCACTGAAATATTGTGTTGTAGGTCTTAAATCATTTTAAATGGGTCTTAATTTTTCTTTGTGTAAAGTTACGCAATCGATCCAACACGCATCCGATCCCAATGGATCCCAACAATGCATCAAAATTCTACAACTAATATTATTATAACAGTCTGTTGAGCATACAGTTAGCTTATTAAATTTTTAAAGAGCTTTTTTGTAAGTGACACCTGCACACGTCATCATATGTCATCGCGATGTCTTGCTTTCATATAAGATCAACAATTATGACTGCTGTAGTTATTCCAGTTGTGTTGATTTTTTTGGTATTTATCTTCAGGAAATCACTGAAGGCAACGATATCATGTCATCATAATGATATAATGTGGCAATAAGAACGTAACTGTACTGTACATTTACACCATGGCAATATTTATTTATATAAACACAAGAAAACAACATTAACATTATAGCAGACACTGTAAAACGCTCATTCTCAGCCACTAGACTTTTCTGACAGGGTGTTCGAGTGTCATCAAGTGACAGAATGTTGTGGGACTGCTGTACAGGAGTTATTATTAGGGATTATAGATTGTGAAATTTAGCGGATTTTATTTTATCGGATTTTAAAAAAACATGACGGTACAAGACAAATGCGGTTTTGAATGCATTAAAACATGTACTTGTTTGTTGTAAAAATTTGTGATAATGTGTGGTCCTGAAAAATCTTAGTTTTAAGGGGTATCTAGCCCTTCCCTTTAGGCCCACGCCTTTAAGCTAAAGAGAATTGGGACACCCCTACCCCTTCACGTAAACACACAAAACTATGGGTAGGGGTAAGTGGAAGGGCTAAGGGGTAGAATTGGGATTGGGCCATAAAGTCACAGAAATACTGTCTTGTACTGTAGGTCTTAAATCATTTTAAACGGGTCTTAATTTTAAAACATGTTGAAGTAACATTCGGGCTGACACCCATCTAATCCCTAACAATCCATCTTAATATATTTTTTTTATTGCAAAGCTTTTATTTCACAACATCTGTTAGACCACAAATTAAATTCTTAAATCAATTCTCTACTCAGCAAAAGAAAACTAAAAGCAATTACACAGTTTTTCATGAAAATAGCAGCAAATATCCCTTTACATAGTCTTCCATTTACACAAAAACAGAAGTACTTCAAAGAAGTGTGAGTGGACATAATATTTATAAATAGGTTATAAATGGAACTTAAGTCTTATAACAGAAACGCTTTGGGTTGAATAGGAGTTATACTCAATTCAATTTGACCAAAGCAAACAAATACATATTTTTGATTATTCATGGAGTTTTCTTCATAATAAATATACTTTTAACAATGCTAAACTTGTCATAAAAAATGTATACAACTAGAGTTTTCATCTCTTGACATTAAAATATGTGGTTAAGAAATAGTTACACTTGGTCCAACAGGGCCATTACAAAAATCCTTAGTGTTTAGCCTCGTATAAGTCTAAAATCTCCTTCATAATGGTGTTAAAAAGTCTTAAATTTGACTTGATTAAACCTGCAGAATCCCTGTTTTAACAAATGCTGGTAAGGAAAGGTTAAGAGTGAGTTTGTCTGTCTTCAGCAGAGTTTGGCAGTTGTGAGAAAAGATGGGAAACTCTTCCAGATTTTATCCACTGACTGCATGTCCTTGATCTCTCACTGTAGGTTTATATACGAGACGGAGCATCACAATGGGATTGCGGAGCTCTTAGAAATCTTAGGAAGGTAAGTGTGAGTGTGAACACTCAAGTGTTGCCATGACAAACCCGAGAGGAGGTCTCTCTCTCTCTCTCTCTCTCTCTCTCTCTCTCTCTCTCTCTCTCTCTCTCTCTCTCTCTCTCTCTCTCTCTCTCTCTCTCTCTCTCTCTCTCTCTCTCTCTCTCTCTTTCCC
>CAIGQZ010000276.1:4222087-4234880 GCA_903798205.1 Danio tinwini
TGCTCTCTCTCTCTCTCTCTCTCTCTCTCTCTCTCTCTCTCTCTCTCTCTCTCGGCGAAACTGAAAGTGACCGTCTCACGTTCTTTCCACAGCATAATTAATGGCTTTGCCCTGCCACTGAAAGAGGAGCACAAAATGTTCCTGATCAGAGTGTTACTGCCTTTACACAAAGTAAAGTCTCTCAGCGTCTATCACCCACAGGTACGTCACAGGACCACGATCTTCTCAAGATGATTGTATTGTTGAGGACCTTGATGTAGAGAAAATTGCTTTCACTGTAGGGCTGGGTGATTATAAGCAAACGCTTTGTTGTAAAAGTCACAGTGGTCTCAACTTGTGATATTTGTTTATTTCTGTAAAAAAAATAAATTATCTTTTTTTTGGGGGGGGTATTGATTTCGTTGTTAACTTTTATCACCGTATTTATCACAGAATTGACCTAAGTGGTAAAAATGGTTACTTCAGCAGGTATATAAAAACCAAAAAATACTTGGTGTATTGCTTTATTGCCGTGCATGTTCAGAGTAAACAAACAAAAAAATTCAATACAAAATGATTATAAAGTAATAGGTAACACTTAACTATAAAGTGTCTTTAGTGAAAGTTAATGCATTAAAATCAACAGCGAGAAATGGCCCAATTTATTATTTACAATTTTGTTAATGCAAGTTAAAAAAATACAACTAAATTTTATTAGTTGTTACCTCAATTGAATAGTTATTACAACTTTTATTAATGTTATTAGGCATTAACTAAGATTAATATAAAGCTTTTGAGAGTTTAGTCAAATTAATTAATGTTAACAAATGGAGCTCTATTGTAAGGAGTTTATAAGCAATAGTCTTATCAAAAGTTAGTATGTGGTAGGCCGGTATTAACATGTGAAAATATTTGTTATTTGTAATAAATGGGCTATTTAGTAAGCAATTGGTGTTGTGATGAACAACTTCTGCCATTACAACGAGCTGAATATTGAAGACAATCTAAAAGTTGAAATAATACATTCTTACCAGTGTTTTGAAGTGCCCAAAGTATCAATGTTGTTGCATGTTCATTATCATGATATCTTGAATTATTGAATATCAGAATATATCAAAGTGACACTCCAAATGAGGTTGTATAACACCTCTGGGACGATCCACTGTTGTAATTCTAATTAAAATATTTTTTTGTAGTTACTTTTATTGGAAGAGTAAAAAAAGGATACAAACTCGCACATATACGGCTCTGGAAACCTGCAACAGAAACGCACTTACAATAAGAAGTAATGTTTAAAAAAAAACTTATTTGCTTGTTTTTAAGAAAAAAAAACTTTAAATCAAAACTTTCTTAGCCAAAAAGACCTTTAAAGGTGCTGTATGTAAGTTTTTTTTACTCTTCTAAAGCATAAAAGTACCATAATATGCCTGCAGATATTTAAGAAACATGCTAAATGAACATTCTTGTTTATCTGAAAAACAATGCTGAAGTCAGATATTCTGCTTTGAAAATGTGAGTTACGTGCCGGAATAGTTGCCTTAGTGGAAAACCATGTATTTCATTCATTCAGTCAGGAAGGCTCTCAAAGTATGAATCCATGACAGAAAATGCGACCTCCAGTGAACAGTAGCAGACTTCGAAATGAGACGCAGATTCAGAGTTCCACATGAGGTTATTAATTAGCATATGATATAAATGTTACGCACGTAAGCATTTTACAAGTTACATTGTAACCCTGTGTCTTAAAAACATGCTATGTGATGAGATAAGCAGTGATAAGCAATTGGGCTGTTTGCACCAAATGAAACGCAACAGAAATTTAAATACAGCCATTCAGAAGCACAGAATAGTGCACTCACTGCACTGCAACAAAATGGTAAGGTTTATAATCTAATTAATTCATATTAAACCTCTTTAACATTTTAAATGTAGATGCTCAATCACTGATGTGTGTTGGTTTGCACTAAGTCACAGTTCTAAAGTTCAATTTTAAAGGGTTTATTTTATTTTCAAGATCTGAGGTGAAGATCTGCTGCTGCTTTCAATATTTGGCAATTAATGTCATTTAAAATGCATTAAAACTCACATTATTAGCATTTACCACTGAATAAAGCACTTGAGGTGTACCTGAGGTGATTATTGTCAGTTTTCTGTTGTTCAGCTGCAGAAATAGAAGCCGTTTCTAAAATATCAATTCGAGGTGTTGGTTAGGACAAACCTTTTAATCCATTTTATATTCTTTTAATATGGAAAATATTCCTTCTATCGCGTGCCGTTGCTTTTATTTAGAACACAGTTTAAATCAGCCTTTAGGCTTGATAGTCAGGCTCGCTTTTGTTGGTGTCGTCAATCTGTCAACCTGCACTTGCGTGTGTTTTGAACCATGGTGCAATACCTAGATCAACCACTGGGTATCAAACGCACATACTGCACCTTTAAGCTAAGCTTAAAGGCATGAAACTTTATTCACCATTTACGCACTCTCAAGTGGTTCTAAAGCTATAAGGCTTTCATTTTTGTATTGAACACGGTTTAGGATAATAGTATTAAAAACAAATATTGTGGGCTATCAGTTTCCAACCATTTTTAAAGTTAATATCTTGTGTGTTCATTAGAGGAAAAAGAAACTCAAACATAATAAATTTTTGGGTGAACTGTTTCATTAGAGCATATCGAAGACAGCTGTTAAGATGTTATTTAACAGTTTGGCATAAATGTGTACAGTTCAGTTATTTCTGTTTTGTTTGACAGTGGAACAAGAGCAAAAACAAAACGCTTTACTGAGGATACAGCTTTTTTCTGACAAGCTATTTTACATTGTCTTCTATATGGTGATATTTCAAAAAAGCTCACTTTTTTTTTCTTTAGTTATTAACTACATTTATAAAAATTATTACAATTTGTATTGATGTTATTTGACATTACATAATATATTAACATCTAAGATTAGCTTTAAGAAGAGCTTTTGTAGTTCACTTAGTTTACTTTATTCTGCATATCACACACTCCTGCAACATTGTTTCTATAGTCCATACTATATAGTATATGTTTATATTATATGTATGGTGTTTTGCTATATAATACTAATAATAATAATAATAATAATAATAATAATAGAATAAATAGGAACAATGCCAGTGTGGCATGCCATCATTCTATTGTGATTATTGTAATGTCTTTTTGGAAAAAAAGTAATTTCCTGTGTTTTCAGCTGGCCTACTGTGTGGTGCAGTTTTTGGAAAAGGACAGCAGCCTCACTGAACCTGTAAGATTTACAGCCCTGGCGACGGCACCTTTGCTTTCTTCCTGTCACTATATTAACTGTTCTTTCAAGTTTGTATGAATTCTCTATTTATGATGAACTTGCTAAGATGGCTTTCTCAGCTATTTGCCTTCCTCTTTTTGTTCTCATCCACATCAGGTGATTATGGGCCTGCTGAAGTTCTGGCCCAAGACACACAGTCCTAAAGAGGTGATGTTTCTGAATGAGCTGGAGGAAATCTTGGATGTCATTGAGCCCTCTGAGTTTGTTAAAGTTATGGAGCCTCTGTTTAGGCAGCTGGCCAAGTGTGTATCAAGTCCACACTTTCAGGTACGACATAAGTGGTCTTGCTCTATTATTCTTCCTTTCAATATGCATACTTTCTAATGTGGCATTTCAAGTTTGTTTCTATTTAGGATACTTGGTTTACCAAAGCATATGCAGCGAGATTAAAAGAAAACAGTAATAGCATGCATATGTGTAAAAGTGTTTGCCCCCTTACTGATTTTTTGTTTGTTTTTAATGGCTTTAAAACCTTTTCCAGACTGGTAGATCTCTTGTTTGGTTTTGAATTTCGTATCTTGTCATTTTAATCTGAGGTCTCCACAGCGGAATGAACTGCCAACTTTTCCAGCATATGTTTTACGCAGCGGATGACCTTCCAGCTGCAACCCATCACTGGGAAACATCTATACACACCCGTTCACACACATACACTACGGACAATTTAGCTTACCCAATTCATCTATACCGCATGTCTTTGGACTTGTGGGGGAAACCAGAGCACCCGGAGGAAACCCACGCAAACACGGGGAGAACATGCAAACTCCACACAGAAACACCAACTGACCCAGCTGGGGATCGAACTAGTGACCTTCTTGCTTTGAGGCGATTGTGCTACCCACTGCGCCACCGTGCTTCCCCCATTTTGACATGATGTCTAGCTTTTTTCTAAATTTTAAAATGGAAACTGTATAGTATTTCTGTAGCATGTTTGTGTGTGGACATCATTGTTCTGTAATGGTCATGTGTGTTTCAGGTCGCTGAAAGAGCATTGTATTACTGGAACAATGAGTACATCATGAGCCTGATCAGCGACAATGCCGCCAAGATCCTCCCCATCATGTTTCCAGCTCTCTACAAGAACTCCAAGAGCCACTGGAACAAGTACAGCCACACTTGCTCATTACACATCATTTCTGGAAGCCGTTTATTAACCCACTGGGTCTCCAGAAATTAGAATCACACTTGTACTCCATTCGGTCAGAAGTGACTGAAGACCTCAAACATCACTTTTTTTGTTCTTCAGCAAAATCGTTCAAAAAAGTATTTCGTTTAATAATATTTTTTCTTTTTGTTTTTGCATTTTGAGAGGATTTGGTTCAGTTATATTTATGCAGTAATTAATATAATTGGTTTATTGTTTTTAAATCAGTGCAGTATTTCTAATTAGAACAGAGACTCTCCGATTCAAATACAATTTTGAGGATGCAGATTAGCACCTTTGGTTGAAAAAAAGAAAAGAAAAACCTGTGTAACCACTAGGTGTAACCACTAGATCAGGGCTATTCAATTCTTCTTCTACATTCAGACACAATCATATGTTATGTTTTGAACTGCGTAACAATTATGGATGCAACAATTCTAGATTTTAGTTGTACCATTATAGAGTCTGAAGAATAATCATGGTTTCACGGTTATCACGTTTAATGTAAATTTAAGCTTTATATTAGGTAAGTATTTAAATGAATGCTTGCTATTATCTGCGTTCATGCATACATACATCATTTTGATAATGTGTAATAATTCATCTGACATATTTTTTGTTTACATTGCACTGAAAGCCACGCACAACTCTCACCGCTACAGCGTGAGATGTTTTCGCCTCGGTGTATCTGGAAGGGTTAGGGTTAGTGCAGTATTTCTAATTAGAATACAGACTCTCCGATTCAAATGCTATTTTGCGGATGCAGATTAGCATCATCTGGTTGAAACAAAAAAAAAACCCTGTGTAATCACAAGGTGTAACCACTAGATCACGGCTATTCAATTAGTTTGTCATGGGGGCCAGTTCATGAGAAGCATCCCATGTGAGGGGCCGGAGTGATATAACTTACAATATAAGTGATGACACAACAGCATATAAGAGCCCATATGTTGTATTTTTGCTCCTTAAGACACCCACGTTGTATTTTTCTACATTAAAATGTTAATATATTGTATTTTGAAACTACATAACATCCCTGCATTGTAGAATGTGGCTTTTTTTTTACAAACATTCAAATGTATTTTAAAGCGCAACAAAAGCAGAGCATTGCTGAAGTAGGCTTTCTTCTACATTCAGACACATTCATATGTTATGTTTTGAACTGCGTAGCAATTGTGGATGCAATAATTATAGATTTTGATTGTACGATTATAGTCTGAAGAATAATCATGGTTTCACGGTTATCATGTCTTATGTAAATTTAAGCTTTATATTAGGTGAGTATTTAAATGAACTGCTGTTATCATCTACGTCCATACATACATAATCATTTTAACAATGTGTAATAATTCCTCTGACATATCTTTTGTTTACATTGCACTGAAAGTTACGCACAACTCTCACCGCTATGGCGTGAGATGTTTTTGACTCTGTGTGTCTGGAAGGCGTGAGCGCATCGCTCCACTTGTGCACGCATATTGGCATATATTCTAATATTGGAAATAACGAACTTGCGCGTGGAAAAGACGTGATGTGAGAACGGCCCGCTGCTATAGTTAATCCAGTGTGCATGCGTATTAGCCTTGGTGTAGCTATAAGCTCAGAACTTTAACCTAGCGCACAGGTGGCATAACTTTTAGTCGCAGCAGTTTTGTTTCGTGCAACAGAAACACGGCGTTAAGAAGCCTTTAAGCTTAAGTATTCAAATGTCTTCAGCTGCTTGCGCCACTCACTCGCTTAATGTCATGTGACTCACGCTCTGCACAGCCTTCAACTGCAGCTCGTGCTGTATTGAACAGACGAACGTCACTTCATATCTATAGCGGCACTTCATAACTATAGATTTTTTAGTTTTTCGACTGAACTAAATTTATTTTTGATGTCTTGGTCACACTATTTGGAGGGCCGGAACAACTTGCCGCCAATTGAATAGCCCTGCACTAGATGCATGTATAGCTCTCTATACAACAGCTTGTGAATTCCATTTTTTTTTTTTTTTTTAAGTTATAGGTGTGTGTGCTTGTGTTTATTTCATTTTTTGTTTTTGTTTTAGAGTGTCACAATTTCACAGCCGTGAGCTTTTCCTGAATGGTGACTGAATTTTGAACGAATTTCACATTGTAAAAACTATGCTCTGTATTGGAGGTACAGTTATTATAGGTGTGTTTGGATTTAAATGTGTGTACATGGGCGCGTTGATATCACACTCTTTTTGTTTAAGAGGGTCACCCCTTCATTGCTGTATATCTTTTTTTTGTATTGTGGTTGATTTGTAGATTGTCCACACAAAAATTCTCAGAAATTCATGTAGTTTTTTTTTGGTAAATATCTTAGGGTCGGTCACTTTTGACAGAGGGGTACAAGTGTGACTTTTTTTATTTTAAGCCCACTTTGTCTGCTTGAATCTTGTCTCTAGTTTTTTTCTATGTATACATTGCAAAAACTCAAAGTCATAGCATTTTGTACTATTCTGATAAAGCTTGATTTTAAAAAATTCAAAAACAAACATTTTTTCTGTCAGAAGTGACACAGGAGATCCAGCGGTGTAATACCATATGTGACCCTAGACCAACCGTCTTATGTTGAACAAGAATATTTTTTACATCGTTTGTATCAAAATTGGGCGTCACAGTGGTGCAATTGGTAGCACAATCGCCTTACAGCAAGAAGGTCGCTGGTTCGAGTCTTGGCTGGGTCAGTTGGCATTTCTGTGTGGAGTTTGCATGTTCTCCCTGTGTTAGCGTGGGTTTCCTCCAGGTGCTCTGGTTTTCCCCACAAGTCCAAAGACATGCAGTATAGATGAATTGGGTAAGCTTAGTTGTCTGTAGTGTATGAGTCTGTATGGATGTTTCCCAGTGATGGGTTGCGGCTGGAAAGGTGTTCGCTGCGTAAAACATATGCTGCATAAGTTGGCGGTTCATTCCGCTGTGGTGACCCCAGATTATTAAATGGACTTAGCCGAAAAGAAAATAAATGACTAAATGTATGAAAATTATAGATTTTTATTTTATGCTAGTAATCATTTGAATATTAAGTAAAGGTCATGCTCATTAATAAATTATTTTCCTGCTGTAAATATATCAAAACTAAACTTTTGCACTTCATAGACCATTTTAAAGGTCATTTTTTTAGTATTTAGATTATTTTTTTTTTTGAACACTCAGATTACAGACTTTCAAATATACAGTGGGGAAAATAATATTGAACACGTCACTATTTCTCAGGAAACGATTTTCACTGGATGTTGGCAACAGCCAAAGAAATCCATATATGCAAAGGAAACAAATCTAATTAGTTTACAAATGAAGTTATGTGTAATAAAATGAAATGACGCTGGGAGAAAGTGTTGAACAGATGAAGAACGGGAGGTGAAGAAAGGCAGTGAAAGCCCAGACAGCAGCTGAAATCCTCAGTGTAAATGAATATCAGCTGCTTCAGTCCCAACATCTACATTAGCTGATAATGAAGATGAAACCAGGGTGGACATTTTAGCAAGACAATGATCCAAAACACAGCCGAGGAAACCCAAATGCTTTCATAGAAAGAAAATCAAGCTGTAGAATGGCCCAGCCAATCACCTGACCTGAATCCAATATAAATACAAAATAAAGCTTAGATTTGATAGATGAGACACACAGAAGCATCAAGATTTTTAGACTCAGTTGAGGTCTGTGAAAAACTCACACCTGAGCAATGCATGTGACTTCATTCTCCATATGAGAGGCGTCTTTAAGCTGCCATCACCAAAAAAGCCTTTTATATAAAGTATTTAATAAAGTTCAGTAGTTCAGGACTTTCTCCTTGTGTTATTTCATTGTTATTACCTAATCTTTCAGATTTTTTTTTGTTTCATTTTTATGTTTGTATTGTTTGGGTTTTTAACAAAATCTGGTTTAATTTCATGTCAACAGCCCCTTTAGAAATATTGTTCCCATGAAAAAACATGACGTGTTCAATAATTATTTTCTCCTGCTGTACATCAATTGAAAGCTTATTTATTCCGCTTTCTGGTGTTATGTATATATCTCTTGGTTTTGTGATCGGGGGCCACATATCATCTTCAAAAGCAAATCATTTTACTTCTCATAAAACAAAAAAACATGTTCAAATGTGTGTAGTAATAATGATTTTCTTCCTGCAGGACAATCCACGGGCTTATCTACAACGCTTTAAAGCTCTTTATGGAAATGAACCAGAAACTGTTTGATGACTGCACTCAGCAGTACAAGGCCGAGAAGCAGAAGTAAGTCAGAAATGGAGAATATGAGGGGGGAAAGAGAAGGAATGTGACACAATTTGTATATTTATGAGAAGCAGATTTATTTACTGTATCAACAAAGTGAAAGTAACGTTTAGACATCATGTTTGTTTCGATACGTCCAGAGATGATGTCTAGGTAGACGGTTCTTCAGATTTTGAAACCTGGTCAAATGTCAGGTCTCTAAACAAAAAACGAAAATAATGAAGTAAAATACTTTTACTTTTTAAAATTTTTTTACTAAAACAAGATGAAGAGTTTGGTATCATTAGATACTAAAGGCTGATTTATCCTTCTGCGTCAAGTGCACGCATAGCCCTCCCCATGGCTGACGCCTACGCTGATGCGCACCTCATGTAATCATCATGCCTGATGTTGCAACGACATGTAGCGCTAGCTCTGTGATTGGTCGGCTTGGTAGCTGTGACCAGTGTGGGCGGGACCGAGAGCCAGGCGAATCCGTTGGAGCTCTAGATGGAAACTGTTGTTTTGTGTTTACCTTACGATTAATGGTGTTGCACATCCGCTAGAGCTACTTGTACATTAAGGAAGCGTTCAGAAAATACAAAATACCCATGAAGAAACTCGGCACAGTACATAAAAACCTACTGCTAGCTAGCGCTTTGGAAGTGTTATTGCGGAGCAACACAAACAGCACGCAGAAGTATAAATACATGACTACGTGCAAGGCAGGCACCGTGGGTCACGCCAATCACTCGACGCAGAAGTATAAACCAGCCTTAACTGTCACTACATCGATGTGCAATTTCGTTGATGGAAAAAATACAAGACTAAAATGTAATAAGATAAAAAGCAACCAATATTATTTTTGTTATAATTCCCCACATTGTTATGTACAGCCCTAATGTCTAAATGTCTAAATCTTAAATGAGAAGAAAAATCTAATGTAGGGAAAATAATGTAGTTTTGGACACAGTAGATTTATTGTAAGGTTAAATAATCAAAATCTAATTGCTCATGTTATATATCCATGCAGTGCTTCCCACACATAGACTTTACTTGGGCAGGCAGCCCAGCTATATTAACGGCCACCCAAGTATATGTAGTGACACATATATATTTATTTTTTTACTTTTACTGTCATCCTTTTACATTTTTATTATATCTGCTCAATATAAACAAACATCTGCGATCAATTATGTAGTGGAAAATCTTCTCTTCTTTACTCGTTTCATAATGCTCATTCTGTGTGCTCTGCAGACCCACAGAGACCTGCACCTTTTTGCGTCCGGCCAGTGTTTCCTAATCTACTAAAATGCTCAGGATTTGGTTTTGCTTTCGTTTTAGTTTTCTAAGCTGTTTTTAATTTTATGCACACAGCCACAAGAGTGAGACATTAAATAAATAACTCATTTGTCTTATTTAAATAATCTACACATTTTATTCTTGTAATTATTATAATTTTTTTAGATATTGTCTGTTTTTATTTTTTTATGTCATTTATTTCTCATTTGCTGTATATTTTATTAATTTAATGATGTTAATATATTATACATCTAAAATACTTTGGCAGTACTGTACAAAATGTCATGCCAATAAAGCAACCTGAGCATAAATTAGAGATAGAGAGAAGCAGATGTTACCCGTCAGTGGGTGCACATGTCTCCTGAATAGCATAAAAGTGAAATAGTGGATTTTTTTTTGTATTTATTTCAAGACAGGAGTCTATTTTTGTGCTTTTTGAAAAAGTTTAAAACAGATAATAATAATAATAATAATGTTAAAAATCTAATTATGTTTTGTTTGTCGCATATAGTTAACTATTTATGTGCTGCTACCACTGCAAGTATATTTCAAACCTGTGGGAGGCGCACTGCCATTGAATGCTTGCCTAAATTGCCGGGACTTTTTAGTCGACTAAAACTATGATCCCAAATCAAAACTAAAATAAAAAATTGCAGCCAAAATGAACGCTAAACAGGATTTATTAGGACAGTTGGTTGTGTTTGACTTAAGCTTTTGGCAAATACTGTTTTTTTTTCTGACAAATTCTAATAATCTCTACTGTTTTCCTGTTTTTCCTTAGAGAGAAGTACAAAGTTAAGGAACGGGAAGAAATGTGGCATAAAATTGAAGCGTTAGCAAAACAGAACCCTCAGGTAAACACTTTTTTATTATATTAAAATGATTTCTGTGACTCTAAACATTGGAGTAATGGCAGCTAAATGTTAATCTTAGCCAATATATAAAATATATATTTCAATAGAAATGATATAATACTGAGGCCGTCTAAAAAGTATTAAAAGTATTAGAAGTCAAATGTATTAATTGATAAATGTATATATCTGAATAATTAAGAAGCTTAGATATTGCTAATGGCATAGTTATATTTACGATGGGTTGCAGCTGGAAGGGTATCCGCTGCATAAAACATATGCTGGATAAGTTGACAGTTCATTCTGCTGTGGCAACTCCTGATTAATAAAGGGACTAAGCTGAAAAGAAAACAATGAATGGTTATATTTACTTTTATTCTCAAAGCGTTCCCTTAAATACTGATTAGCATGTGGAGGATTTGTTTTTTTTTACGTATTGTAATTAGCATTAATTAACTCCAGACTACTCCTGACGAGTGTAATTTTCACAACTCAGTCTCTCTTGAGTCACTGGTGCTCTGAGGGCAAACACAGAATCAACCCTCTGTTTAATCAGTGTGTGATGAGGGATCCGGTGAATGTGTGTTTGTCAACTATAACTTTGAGATTTATTTTTTTTTTTATACAGAGTACAAAGGTTCAGCTGCGGCCTGGTCTGGCTCAGGAGGAGGTGAGTCATTTATTAATGTGAACATAATGGTTATTGTGCATTCAGTCTAACATTTGAGTTACTTATCTCTTTCCTAAAAGATTCTGTTTAGGTGTAGTGTGGGACATTGAAACTAGACAAACAAATCAGTTTGGTTATTGGTTCCAGTTTTTATCAACTTTGTTTGCTGTCCAAAGTCAAACATTTCTTAAATCCCACCACTCTAGAGATGGCTGTCCACGCTTTTATTACATCACGGTTAGACTACTGCAATGCACTTTACTGTGGCATTTCAAAATCACAAATTACCCGCCTTCAGTTGGTCCTAAATGCTGCTGCTAGATTTATTTGTAATAGCAGAAAATATGACTACATTACCCCTCTTCTAAAGGGGCCTCTATTGGCTGCCTGTCCAATTCAGAATTGATTTTAAAGTGCTTTTACTAGTATATAAATCCTTCCATAATCTAGCCCCATCCTATCTCTCAGAGCTGCTTCATCCTTACACTCCTGTGAGATCTCTTAGGTCAAGTGATCAAAATCTTCTTTTAGTTCCTCAGTCCAGACTGAAACGTAGAGGGGACAGAGCCTTCTCAATATTCACAATATTCTCTGCACCTACACACATCTCTAAGCGCGCACACATACTGAACTGCTGGAGACTCAACACACCCGCCTTCATGAACATTACATCAAGATGCCTACTGGTTTAAAAAGGCCTAGATTAAAAGAAAATGGCCAGATGAGAACTTTTTTTTTTTTGTCATAAACTACAGCAAAACAACTTGTCAAGAAGAAAATTAAAAATGAAACCATGCGAACTGAATAAATACAGGAATGGAGAAAAAACAGTGCTTTATTATCAGCTGTTAGTCAGCGGCCGCTTTTTTTTTTCTGGTCATTGCGCCCTTTGCCGTGTGCTGTGTAATTGCAGTCAATCGTGTACGAATCACATTTAAAAGATGATAAATGTAAGCAGGTCATCAAAAAAAATCGGACACTGTCAGAAAATCCGAATTGACCATCAAGGTCTGCAATGTAAATACTCTGAAATGCTATAGGAGAAAAGCCTGTCAGTAGAGTTTGCTATTTTCTATTTAAATATTAACAAATATTTTGCAGTGTTTGCGTGTTCATTGCATATAATTCAATTTAAACTAACATAAAACTATTGCATACATAAAATTATGGGAATAATTATGGAAATTGTATACATAAAAAATTGAAGTAAATTTATTACAAGTTAATTTAAAACACCTAAATTGTTTTGCATTTTGTGATTTTAATTTTTTTATTATTATTATTATTTTATATATATATA
>CAIGQZ010000276.1:4268511-4292361 GCA_903798205.1 Danio tinwini
ATATATATACAGTTGAAGTCAGAATTATTAGCCCCCCTTTGAATTTATTTTTTTATTTTTTTATTTCCCAAATTATGATAACACAGCAAGGAGATTTTCACAGTATGTCTGATAATATTTTTTCTTCTGAAGAAAGTCAAATGTTTTTTATTTTGGCTAGAATAAAAGCAGTTTTAATTTTAAGAACTATTTTAAGGACAATATTATTAGCCACTTTAAGCAATATTTTTTTCGATTAGTCTACAGAACAAACCATCGTTATACAATAACTTGCCTAATTACCCTAACCTGCCTAGTTAACCTAATTAACCTAGTTAAGCATTTAAATGTCACTTTAAGCTGTATAGAAGTGTCTTGAAAAATATCTAGTCAAATATTATTTACTGTCATCATGACAAAGATAAAATAAATAAGTTATTAGAAATGAGTTATTAAAACTATTATGATTAGAAATGTGTTGAAAAAAATCTCTCTGTTAAACAGAAATTGGGGGAAAAAATAAACGGGGCTAATAATTCTGACTTCAACTGTATATATATATATATATATATATATATATATGTAGAGGTGTTGAGAAAGTTTTTAACCGATTGAACCATAGAAAAGTGATAATTATATTCAAAATGACCAAATCGCCCAAAAGAAAAGATGAAAAAATTTCTTAGTCTGTTCTGTCTATACTTCTGTACTGTTTATACTTCTGCGTCGGCGTGACCCACGGCACCTGCATAGCATGTAGCTCTGCATTTATATTCTGCATGCTGTTTGTGTTGCTCTGCAATAACATTTCTGAAATGCTAGCTAGCAGTAGGCTTTTATGTTCCTCTGTGTTGAGTTTCTTCATTGGTGTTTTGTTTTTTCAGAACGCTACATCAATGTACAAGTAGCTAAAACTCGCTTAATCAGAGGTAGGAACCAGCGGACGTGCAACTTGAATCATGAGGTAAACACAAAACAACAGCTCCTTCATGGGACTCCACACTTGTAGACACTCGCTCCAACAGGCTCGCGGCTCTCAGCACCGCCCACACTCGTCACAGCTGCCAAACTGCCCAATCACAGAGCTTGCACTTCATGTCGTTGTGACGTGTAGATACATTTTTTGAGAGGTGCGGGTCAGCTTCGGCATCAGCCACGGTGAGGGCTATGTGACCGTGCAAAGGCTGCGTCGGACCATACACGTGCGCTTGACGCAGAAGTATAAATCAGCCTTTAGCCTACACCCCCCTCCCCCCACCACCATCACCACATAACAACCTCAAAAAAAGTGTGCAATTCAGAGTGTGCCTCACACAGGTGAGTGATCTTAACAAACCACCTGTAGACCACTCTTTCATCTTTTACTTTAACCGACACTTGCACCAGTTTTGCACCAGACACTTTCTTACAGTCACTCCATATCTCTAACAAAACCCCATTGTGCATTCATAAAGTGTGCCTCACAGAAGTGAGTGGGGTTGAAAAACCACCTGTACAAACTTCATTCATCCGTTTTCTTTTCGGCTTAGTCCCTTTATTAATCCGGGGTCGCCACAGTGGAATGAACCGCCAACTTATCCAGCACGTTTTACGCAGTGGATGCCCTTCCAGCTGCAACCCATCTCTGAAAAAAAACATCCATACACACTTATTCACACTCATACACAACGGACAATTTAGCCTACCCAATTCACCTGTACTGCACTGTCTTTGGACTGTGGGGGAAACTGGAGCACCCGGAGGATCAAACCTTCAGTTTAAACTGGATCAAACCTCCAGTTTAAGCATTACTGATTGCATTTTGACTAAATGCTGTAATATTCCCTCAGCAGCACATGCCTGGCATCTGTGATTTAAAAAATAAATAATTGTTTCTTAATTTCTGAGTAATCACTCTGGGGTGCGTTTCCGAAAACCATCATTAGCCAACTAAGGTCGCAAGTTCTGTTGTCACAAACATAGTTTGTTGATTTAGTTTTCCCAAATCCATCGTTCCAATGAACATTCGCAAACTGCATCACAAACTTCTATGCTTGCAACGACACCTCTGGAGCTGTAGTTAGAAACATAGTTCCTGACTGTGTTCTATTCCCAGTTATCCCCCTAAGCCCTATTGATTTAGAACGTTCCAACACTTAAACTCAGAATGGTTTAAAAAACAACACTAAAGTCATCACTCTTAGGTGTAAAGCTATTTTTATAGTTCAGTTTTAGCGATCTTCATATTGACAATTGCGTTCCCTTCAAGCATTTTGAAAACATTGATGCCATTTTGAACACAGCCGTGGCCCATGACGAAAGCTATAGATGACCTATTTTTTTTAAAGCGGAATTTGTTACGTCTTGAAAGGTTGTGAAAACAAAACTATATAGCATAGGCTAATGGTTTTAATTTATAGTAGGTTATTTATTAAGTATCTGGACTGTATATGACATGGGCCTGTTGGTTAAAAAAGATTTCTGCTGTGGTTTGCATGTGCCAAATTGTAAAAGCAGACTTTAAAAATAAATAAATAAATAAATAAACAATGTACTACTTAATAATAATAATATTTATTGGGCAACGCAGTGGCACAGTGGGTAGCACAATCGCCTCACAGCAAGAAGGTCGCTGGTTCAAGCCTCGGCTGGGTCAGTTGGCAGTTCTGTGTGGAGTTTGCATGTTCTCCCCGTGTTGGCATGGGTTTTCTCCGGGTGCTCCAATTTCCCCCACAAATACAAAGACATGTGCTGCAGGTTAATTGGGAAAGCTAAATTGTTCATAGTGTATGTGTGTGATTGAGTGTGTATGGGTGTTTCCCGGTGATGGGATGCAGCTGGAAGGGCATCTGCTGTGTAAAACATATGCTGGATAAGTTGGCGGTTCTTTCCGCTGTGGCGACCCCAGATTAATAAAGGGACTAAGCCAAAAAGAAAATGAATGAATGAATAATATTTATTATTATTATTAATATTAATAAATATCCTACTGTAAATTAGGCCTACAACCATTAACGATTTAAATGTTATATATGAGATTAGAATGTGTGTTAGCTTAGTGATTTTATATATAATATTCTCAATAATATTTGTAAAGAAAACATTGGTCCTATATGTGTCGTTTACATATCTTAATTAATATGGAAAACGAGTGCATGTTTTTACCAAAATTAATATTGGATATTTTTTTATGCGTGTGCGTGTAAAATAGAATTTGCGCAAAAAAATGATGATGTTTTCTATAAAGAAGTTGTTACTCCACCCCATTTTGAGCGCCATTATGGACGTTTTACATTATCACTAATGTGGTTCAAGCGATGGATCTGCGACAGAGAAACTACGGTTTTGGGAAACACTCATCACTACATCGTTCTTTTCCCAAACGATGCATCGTACTACGATGGCCAAGAGTTATGTTGTTTGGGAAACACACCCCTGGATGATGAGCGCTTTCATCCATCGTCCGACTCTCAAATTCATCTGTACTGTCTTTTTGAGTGGTCTTTAACTTCACCAGGAGCAGATGCGTGGTACAGTCAGAATTATTCGCCCTCCTCTTTCATATATTTCCCAAATGATGTTTAACAGAGCAAGGAATTTTTCGCAGTATTTCCTAAAATATTATTTCTTCTTTAAAAAGTCGTATTTGTTTTATTTCGGCTAGAATAAAAGCAGTTTTTAATTTTTTAAAGCCATTTTAAGGTCAATAATTATTATTGTTCACTGTTAAACAATGACTTGCCTAATTACCCTAATTAAGCCTTTAAATGTCACTTTAAGCTGAATATTAATATCTTAATGTCTAGTACAATATTATTTACTGTCATCATGGCAAAGATAAAATAAATCAGTTTTTAGAAATGAGTTATTAAAACTATTATGTTTAGAAATGTGTTGAAAAAAACTTCTCTTTGTTAAACAGAACTTGGGGTAAAATTATACAGCGGGGCTAATAATTCAGACTTCAACTGTATCTCCGGCTAAATAACATCAGTGTTCAGCCTCTTCTTCTCTGGAGATTGGAGGAAACTGATCTTGCACTCCTGTTGCGAGTGTTTTCTCTGCGTCCGGTCAGCCGGTCTGCACTGACAGCTAGCCGATCGGTCCTGGAAATACCCACGCAGCACCAGACCAGCTGTTAATCCCACCACAGCCAGCGTCATCCCACCCAAAACCAGCAGAACAATGAGCTGAAACTCCGACAGCCCTTCTGCACCGGCTGGAGTCTTAAACGAGATCTTAAGCGAGCGTCCCTGGTTTCCGCTTGGAGTCGTCCAATGGGATCGATTTAGCCTAATGTGTGAGTCTTGTTCGGCCTTAAATGGAGACTCTGCTTGAGATCCCGACTCGCAAGTTCTTCCGGTGAATCCTGGAGGGCAAAAGCACTGGAAGTTGGAGACTCGATCTATGCAGCGTCCTCCGTTTAGGCAGGGTTGGCTGGCGCAGTCGTCCAGGTTGATGGTGCAGAAACGGCCTGTGAATCCGGCAGGGCACAGGCAGGAAAAACGATTCACGCCATCCAAACAGGTGGCACCATTGGCACAGGGGAGCATCAGGCAGTCATCCATGTTGGTCTCGCAGCGGGCACCGGTGAATCCGGCAAGGCATCGACAGGACAGTTCTGGAGCATAACCACCCAGATCCTCACACAGACCGCCGTTCTTGCAGGGGGATCTGAAACCATCAAGAAGAAGAGAAAGTCAGAATTATTTTCTCCATATTTTCCCCCAATTTCTGTTTAACTGTTTTATTTCAACACATTTCTAAACATATAATTTTTAAGACGACCCAGTAGACACAACATCACAAGACGTTAATATTAGGTTAGATTTAGGTCACCGGTGCTCGACTGAGTTTAATACAATTTAAAGTGTTACATGGAATACATCATAGTAGATCACGGAGAGCCTCTTTTAACTCTACTATTGACAAGATCTGTATAAGGTGTCACACTGGCAAAGCAGACTTGTCTCACATGTTTTGGACGTGCCCTAATGGTGCGAGTGGTACGGTGTAGTTCCAAAAAGTGTACCAAAAGGCAAAGCTAGATGCACAGCTTAATGCTATTGGTTTACAAAGATAGCTCACGCACAAGTAGGAGAATGAAAACAAAGGAAACACCATTTTTAAACACACAGCCGAGACATTACACCGTAATAATATATACATATAATAATGAGCCATGGTTGACCCCAGCTCAAACGACCCGCGTCATTGTCTTGATGAACAGCCACAAAGCCAAAAAGAAGAGCAGAATCTACCCTGTGCAAAATACTAGTTGTTTACAAAGTCATCTAAAGCGTGAGCGGTTTCACTTTCTCGCTTGCGCTGGCATGTGCGTCTATATTTGAAATAACAAACTTCTTGAGCTGATGATAATAACATGTGTGATTATTAAAAAGCTTCTGACATCCAATCTTTTCAGTAATGGACAGACGCGAGAGTGAAGCGCGAAAAATAAAGGAGCAAATGATTCTTTAAGCAACGTAAAACATGAACAAACTACCACGTTCAACTATTATCATCACCTTCTAGACTATTATAGGAACTATTATAGGAACTTCTAGACTATAACTCGGAATGACAGAATTACTTTCTAACAATGTGTTAGCTTAGTGATTTTATATATAATATTCTCAGTAATATTTGTAAAGAAAACATTGGTCCTATATGTGTCGTTTACATATCTTAATTAATATGGAAAACGAGTGCATGTTTTTACCAAAATTAATATTGGATATTTTTTTTATGCGTGTGCGTGTAAAATAGAATTTGCGCAAAATTTTTTTTATTTTCTATAAAGAAGCTGTTACTCCACCCCATTTTGAGCGCCATTATGGACGTTTTACATTATAACTAATGTGGTTCAAGCGATTGATCTGCCACAGAGAAACTACGGTTTTGGGAAACACTCATCACTACATCGTTCTTTTCCCAAACGATGCATCGTACTACGATGGCCAAGAGTTATGTTGTTTGGGAAACACACCCCTGGATGATGAGCGCTTTCATCCATCGACCGACTCTCAAATTCATCTGTACTGTCTTTTTAAGTGGTCTTTAACTTCACCAGGAGCAGATGCGTGGTACAGTCAGAATTATTCGCCCTCCTCTTTCATATATTTCCCAAATGATGTTTAACAGAGCAAGGAATTTTTCGCAGTATTTCCTAAAATATTATTTCTTCTTTAAAAAGTCGTATTTGTTTTATTTCGGCTAGAATAAAAGCAGTTTTTAATTTTTTAAAGCCATTTTAAGGTCAATAATTATTATTGTTGTCCACTGTTAAACAATGACTTGCCTAATTACCCTAATTAAGCCTTTAAATGTCACTTTAAGCTGAATATTAATATCTTAAAAATGTCTAGTACAATATTATGTGCTGTCATCATGGCAAAGATAAAATAAATCAGTTATTAGAAATGAGTTATTAAAACTATTGTTTAGAAATGTGTTGAAAAAATCTTCTCTTTGTTAAACAGAACTTTAACAATACTAGTTGTTAAAGTAACAATATGCACCATACTAGTTGTTTACAAAGTCATCTAAAGCGTGAGCGGTTTTACTTTCTCGCTTGCGCTGGCATGCGCGTCTATATTTGAAATAACAAACTTCTTGAGCTGATGATAATAACATGCGTGTGATTATTAAAGAGCTTCTGGCATCTGATCTTTTCAGTAATGGACAAACGCGAGAGTGAAGCGTGAATAATAAAGGAGCAAATGATTCTTTAAGCAACGTAAAACATGAACAAACTACCACGTTCAACTATTATCATCACCTTCTAGACTATTATAAACTCGGAATGACAGAATTACTTTCTAACAGGAGGTTAGATGTGCTAGTGAAGATTAAAGATGCAGATGAGTGGTTTGCACTGACTGTGGGCTCTATTTCATGTTGTTTTTGAACTCAAATAAGGACTAAACGTATGCTGTGTATAGATTTTCTGTAATTGGTATCATATCGGAGACTGTAAGGGTCTGGATGTGTTCATATTTGTTGCATTTATTTATTTAATTAATTGCAGACGTTACAGTAGGCTATTTCACACTATCATTGATCTACAGTTAATCAAATCATGTTCATAGAAAGGTTAGTAATGAACATTTATACACATGTATTTATGTGTATAAAGCATTTGTTTTGTGAGAAGTGCTTCTCATATGATATGTGAAGGACCCGTACAGCTTTACTTTTGACATTTCCTCGAGTGAGAATGTCATCGACTGAAACTCTGTCGTACACCACACCCACCATTAGTACCCTTTAGGCAGTGGAAACGCACGCCTGAAAAAGGTGACCCGTACCGTACTGTACCACTCAGTGGTAATCTTTAAATCCACCTAAAGCATCACACTGGCTTCAAGATCTCATGTTATTGTAGTAAAGTTCGTTGTTGTTGTGGGAGGACAACAGGTTCGGCGATTTAGGTAAGAAAGTTTTTTTTATTTTTCAGATTTATCACATTACAACCATTGTGGGGTCACTCTGTGTGTGTGTGTGTGTGTGTGTGTGTGTGTGTGTGTGTGTGTGTGTGCGCGCGCGCGTGCGTGCGTGCGTGTGTGAGTTTGTGCAAGTGCTCTCTTCTCCCGGCTTCTCTTCTCCTTATGAAGGGTGTCTCTCCGGCCCAATCACTAGAATAAACAGATGTTATTTATTATTTCTGATCGGCCTGCTGATTAGCCGCGGGCTCCGAGCATGCTCTCCCCCCTCATTGAGTGTTCGATCATGCTTACCTCTCCACAGTTATATCTAAAAATGTAATATTTAATTAAAGGTTCTAGCTAATTTTCATATGTTTGGCAACCCTTATTTCTTCACTATAAATGTACTTCCTCAGGAATAATGGGACTTATCTTGTATTGAACTAATTTCCCTTTTTTCTTTTTGATCCCTGATCCCTGATCCCTGCAGGTATGGCAACCAAAATCCGACGTTTTACGTATTACGACTTCTAAGGATCAATAATTGCGTATACCCTCGGTATACTCACTTGTTTTTCTGATTAGACTTCCCTAATTTACGTGTATTCCCGTCCCCTTTAACTGTATACCAAATGTTTTTTTTATTTGCATCTTATTTGTTGCAATCAGTGCATTTTTGTTTAATTTGCGCCATTCCTCGCCCCCTGACGACCGCAGCAGCTGGGGGAAAATTTCGGGAGTTTTTCGATAACGACGACAAGTCAACTAAATGATGTCTCGCTGAAACACTGAGGTAAAATTATTTTTAAAAAGCATGGGCATCGCTTAACCCCCTCTATATTTCTATTCAGTGCCTCTAAATGTTTTGCGATTTCCTCATGAACTGTACACTACTAAATGATCACCTCAGTCCCCTTTAAATTTGATATGAAAACGGCGGCAGACTTCCACTCCTCCGTTTTCAACTCGTTTTAATCAGCAAACCACAGCTTTGCAGAGTGAGAGCAGAAGGTGTGTTTATCTCTAGATTGTTATAATATCTGCATATTTGCAGTTCTTTGCTATAGAAACCCTTGTATCACATGTACCAATCGGGTTTCCCCATCTACTGTTTCCTCGGCGCTCCCCTCATCATCACAGCTGTTCCTCCAACAAAAATGCAACTCTTAACAAACATTTATTATCAATTAACTATGATTATAAAACACATTACAGTGCATGTGGCATTATATATCATACATTCATGCACAGGATTAAACAGTGACAGGACCACTCAGTGAATGTCCTCATTTTAACTGCATATCAGAGTGAAATATTGTGTTGTATCTTTGTTAAAAATTATTTACTTTTATGACTTATATTGTTATAGTGAAATATGTAAATTAGCCTGTACATTTTTTAACATGTTTATATTTATGCCATTTTGAAAAAGTGGTAGATCTATTTAAAACATGGAATAAATACTTGAGTATAGGCTAGTTTTTGAAGAAAAAAACTTATTATTACTTTATTTTCCTGATATATATATATATATATGTATTAGCTAAGCATAAATCATTAAATAGGATTAGGCTATTAGCATCTCGCTTTAAAATAAACCAATTTGTTTAAATATTTTCCTTTTTTAATGGATAGTTCATTCAAAAAAAGTAAAATTGTCATCCTTTACTCAACCTTTACTTGTTCCGAACCGGTTTGTCGTTTTTTTTATTTTAACACAAAAGAAGATATTTTAAAGAAAGCTGGACACCTGTAACCATTAACATCCTTAGTATTAGTTTTTTTTCAATAGTTACAGGTAACTTATGTAAAAAAAAATATATATATATATATATATATAGTTTCTTCGTTTCTTTGCCTACTTTTAAAATTTGTGTTGGGTGGGTAATAGTACACCACTTTTTTTTAGGACTACACCACTGGTCACAGTAGTAACATCCACACAACGTCAAGCTGTAACATTAATAGACATTGATATTTGGTTGTTTTTAGATTGTGTTGAAAAGTGACCAAAATGACGTCATTGACTTCAGCCTGACGTTGAGTTCTGACGTCAACCTGATTTTCATTTCCAAAATAAGTGCAACATCCAACAATGTTGGGATACAGCATTAATCTGACGTCATGTTGACATCCTGTGCCTGTGCCTGAGAGTTTCTAAAAACTGATTTATTTTATGTTTGCCATGATGACAGTACATAATATTTTTAGCTTAAAGTCACATTTAAAGGCTTAACTAGAGTAATTAGGCAAGTCATTGTATAAAGGGTTTTAAAAAAATTTAAACTGCTTTTATTCTAGCCAAAATAAAACAAATAGAAAAAATATTATAGTAAATACTGTGGAAAAAATCCTTGCTCTGCTAAACATCATTTGGCAAATATTTGAAAAAGAAAAGAAAAATACACAGAAGGGCGAATAACGTTGACTTCAACTGTATGTACTGTATATATCCAGTCTCGGGGGGAAAATGCTCAGTTGGTTTGTTTAGGTGGTCATGGGAGGAACAGTGCGGCCGAGCTGTGGCGTGTCTACATTAACAGGCCAGTAATGAGCCCATTCAATACATGATTGCACTCTGGAGGCAGCAAATTGACCAGGCTGTTGTGTGTGTGCTGCTTGTGCCAGTGTGTCTGGGCTTGTAGGCTAATAGATTAAGGATCACAGCTTAACAAAATGTTTATTCAAAGTGGTCATGAGTAATCCATTATTCACCGATCTTACATAAAAAAGATCAAGCACTACCCTGTAAAATCTAAATGTTGAGAACAGAAACATAATGCAAAGCAGCTTCAGGCGTTGTATGAGTAGACGCAAAAAATGTATCATCTTAACAATTAAAGTCGGTCTGTACTTTCAGCAAAAGTTCAGGTTATTTTAAGTTCAAGATGTTTAGTTAAGGTGAGCAAGGTTTATTAACAAGGGCTGGTTGTTATTGTATAGTATTAAACGGCCCTCTGGTATACTTGATTCTGATTGGCCACTCATGATATTCCCAAGGAATGCTATTCCCAAATAACAATCGCTGAAACTAAAAACACAGGCTCATCTGGAACTTACATCCAAATACACTTTATTAGGTACACTTTAATAGTACCGGGTTGGACCCCCTTTTGCCTTCAGAACTGCCTTAATCCTTCATGGCATAGATTCAACAAGTTACTGGAAATATTCCTCAGAGATTTTGCTCCATATTGACATGATAGCATCACACAGTTGCTGCAGTTTTGTCGGCTGCACATCCATGATGTGAACCTCCCGTTCCACCTTATCCCAAAGGTGCTCTATTGGATTGAGATCTGGTGACTGTGGAGGCCATTTGAGTACAGTGAACTCATTGTCATGTTCAACAAACCAGTCTGAGATGATTCACGCTTTATGACATGGTGCGTTATCCTGCTGGAAGTAGCCAACAGAAGATGGGTACATTGTGGTCATAAAGAGATGGACAAGGTCAGCAGCAATACTCATGTAGGCTGTGGTGTTGACACAATGCTCAATTGGTACTAATGGGCCCAAATAGCAACATTTTTCTTATCTTCTATTGTCCAATTTTGGTGAGCCTGTGTGAATTGTACCCTCAGTTTCTTGTTCTTAGTTGACAGGAGTGGCACCTAGTGTGGTCTTCTGCTGCTGTAGTCCATCCGCCTCAAGGTTGGACGTGTTGTGTGTTCAGAGATGCTCTTCTGCAGACCTCGGTTGTAACGAGTGCTTATTTGAGTTACTGTTGCCTTTCTATCAGCTGGAACCAGTCTGGCCATTCTCCTCAGACTTCTGGCATCAACAAGGCATCCGCTCACTGGATATTTTCTCTTTTTCAGACCATACTCTGTAAACCCTAGAGATGGTTGTGCGTGAAAATCCCAGTAGATCAGCAGTTTCTGAAATACTCAGACCAGCCCGTCTGGCACCAACAACCATGCAACATTCAAAGTCACTTTAATCATCTTTCTCCCCATTCTGATGCTCTGTTTGAACTGCAGCAGATCGTCTGGACCATGTTCACATGCCTAATTGCATTGAGGTGCTGCCATGTGATTGACTGATTAGAAATTAGCATTAACAAGCAGTTGGACAGGTGTACCTAATAAAGTGGCTGGTGAGTCTTGTAAATGAGTAATGCTTCATTCATTCATTTATTTTATTTTCGGCTTAGTCCCTTTAATAATCAGGGGTTGCCACAGTGGAACGAGCTGCCAACTTATCCAGCATACGTTTTAGGCAGCAGATGTCCTTCAAGCTGCAACCCATCACTGGGAAACATCCATACACATTCATTAACACATACACTACGGACAATTTTAGCTTGTTCAATTCACCTATACCACATGTCTTTGGACTTGTGGGGCAAACCGGAGCACCCAGAGGAAACCCACTCAAACACTGGGAGAACATGCAAACTCCACACAGAAATGCCAGCTGACCCAGCCAGAGCTCAAACCAGTGACCTTTTTGCTGTGAGGCGGCAGCGCTACCCACTGCGCCACCATGTCACCCCATGCTCCATTCAGCCATCTTCATTTGTGTCAGCTTTGCCTTTAATTAAAGAATACATTAATGGCTCAGAATAACGTTTTGGTGTCTAACTGTTTACATTTTGCGGCTAGTAGCCATGATTTTACATTGCTTTTGAGGAACCTTATAGTAAAGTGTTTCCATATTATATTAAATTGACCAATATATTGACCGGTATCAGAATCAGCCAAATTTTTTTGCTGAAATTGGTATAAAAATCTTATCGGTGCATCCCTAGTCTGAATGAACACATGAACATGCATTTACCATACTGTTTTATGAATGAATAAACACTCACCTGGTTTTTTGGCAGGGCCCAGTTTTGAGTTCGCAGTCCCGGCCGTGGAAGCCTTCAGGACACAGGCAGCTATAATCTCCAGAGTCACTCAGTTCACAAGTGGCCCCGTTCTGACACGGCTGCTGTCTGGAGCACACGTAAACATCTGCGGAAAGGGTCAGTGCTGTCAGTCTTTTAATGTCCGTTTGAAATCTAAATCTAAAATGTTTATTTTGCTTATTCTTAGGGTGAAGTAAGTTAATCCACTGAAAAAAAGTAGTTTTGATCATTTTCAATCAAATCAGAACATTTGCTTCTGCGTTTAGAGTGGCGGACCTTCTCTCATGACGTCAGATTGAATGTCAATGTTTTTAGCCACGCCCCTCTTACTGTTAGTTTGCTATTAGAGAATGATGCGCAAAAAGAAAGCCCCACCCCCTACTTAATATTCCGTTCCAAGTACATCGACATACTGAAATAAATAAATAAATATAAAAATTTCTCATTAGCAAGTTTTAAAGAGGACACAAATAATATTCAAATTGTACATGTATAAATGTACTTGCATATGTACAGAAGTGTCCATGTTAATTAAGACATTTATGGATACAACAGAAATTGATTAAACAAAAAATACATTGTGGTCAGTTTGGACGTAGCACAGTGCTCATTTAGTAAATGCTCGGCTAAACAGTATGCTAATTGTGGCCGTTAATGTTAAGTTAACACTATGCCAACTCGTCACCATTAAAACAACGCATGGGAAACAGTTTTGGTTGGGGTGTTAGTTGCAGTGCACTATGCTATGCACAACTAGCTATTGTAAACAGGCTAATGTTAACTAGATAAGTAATATTTCAATCACTACTATTGCATTTTCATTAAAAATTACATTGGTAATCAGCATTTTTGCCGCAACTAATTTATGAATGATTCTGTATAAGAGAATCGCTTTATTTAAAGTGAATAAGATACCCTCCTTACTGGAGTTCAACATTAACTGAGCTGCAGCCACACACCTGACTCGTGCATGTAGACTAGGTGAGATGAGCTGGGAAAGCAGGCAGTGGGCCAAACCACTGTGAGGAAGGGGAGGGGTACTCAGTTGTTTCTAAATGCATTTGTTTTTTTTCTACTTTCTACCTATATTTTAGGTGTACATACATGTATTTTTCACAATAGATAATGCAAATTTTTTTAAATAATTTGTTTTGGCAGTGAAAACCCTCGGATTAGAAACACAGATGTGTGGCATAGAACCAGCTTCTAATGGTAAGCATTAATTAATTCTATTTTTTACAATTACACTTAATAAATAAACAGTCTGCAGAAACACTTTGATTGACATTCTCCCTTTGTACGTGTCATCAGAGGGGGAAAGCCCTGCCCATTAGTGATGATCTCTTCTTCATTAGCAAATACAGCCCTGAGTGAGAAGCAGCCGTCTGACATTAGGGTTTTCGCGCTGTACGCCATACCGTAGACTGCCTTCTAAGATCCTTCTTTTGACACTTTTCACTGATAGTCCTATTTTGAATCTGCCCCTATGCTGCATTTGTAGCTCTGCCCTCTTTGAAAAAGAGCACAGTCTCATTTGCATTTAAAGCGTCAGTCACCAAAACAGCACAATTTGGATCAAAGCCTACAAGGGGCACTTATAAAACATTATTTGTGTGGTATTTTGAGCTGAAACTCCACATGCACACTCTAGGGATGTCAGAGACTTATTTTTACATCTTAAAAAGAGTCCCCTTTAGCGCTTTTGCCACTTATAGTCCTAAAACAAGCTGCATGGTGACGCAGTGGATAGCACGATGGCTTCACAGCAAGAAGGTCGCTGGTTTGAGCCTTGGCTGGGTCAGTTGGCATTTCTGTGTGGAGTTTGCATGTTCTCCCCGTGTTGGCGTGGGTTTCCATCACAATCCAAAGACATGTGGTACAGGTGAATTGGGTAAGCTAAATTGGCCGTAGTGTATGTGTGTGAATGAGTGTGTATGGATATTTCCCAGTGATGGGTTGCAGCTGGAAGGTGCATAAAACATATGCTGGATAAGTTGGCGGTTCATTCTGCTGTGGCGACCCAAGATTAATAAAGGGACTAGGCCTAAAAGAAAATGAATGAATGAGTCCTAAAACAATAATAATAATAATAATAATCACCTTTGTCGCAGAATCTCCCCGTCCACCCGTCCATACATGAGCACTGCCAGGGCTGATGACAGGTGCCGTGGACACATCCGGGCATCCGAACACAGTCGTCACACATTGGCCCACCCCATCCCGGGTCACACCTGTCGGCAACAGGTAACCACAGATACCATAAGCATTGTACTGTTAATCTGTTCACCATCTTATCTGGAATAAAAGATGTAGTGGTGAGCTGGAACAGGCTTGTACAGGTCAGATACACTTTAACAACATGACACTTGAAAGTCCCACAAGCCACATACAGTTGAAGTCAGAATTATTAGCCCTCCTGTATATTGTTTCCCTAATTTCTGTTTAACGGAGAGAAGATATTTTCAACACATTTCTAAACATAATAGTTTAAATTACTCATTTCTAATAACTGATTTATTTTATCTTTGCCATGATGACAGTAAATAATATTTGACTAGATACTTTTTTACTAGTATTCAGCTTAAAGTGACATTTGAAGACTTAACTATGTTAATTAGGTTAATTAGGCAAGTCATTGTATAACAAGTGTTTGTTCTGTAGACCCTCAAGAACAAATATAGCTTAAGGGGGCTAATAATATTGACCTAAAATGAATTTAAAAACAACAAACTAAAACAAATAAGACCTTCTCCAGAAGGAAATATTTTAGGAAATACAGTGAAAACTTCCTTGCTCTGTTAAACATCTTTTGGGAAATATTTGAAAAAGAAAACTCACTTCAACTCTATGGCCCTCATGGACCCACTCACCTGCAGTCGCCATTTTCAGCACATTTTCCGTGGCCAATTTCACACGTGCAGTTGCTGGCTGATGGAGTCGGAGATGTTTCTTCTGAGGAAAATAAAACTGTGAAGATAAACATGCATTATAACGTTTATATTTATTCATTTATTTTCCTTCGGCTTAGTCTCTATTATAGAAGTCGCCACAACGGAATGAACCACCAACTATTCCAGCATATGTTTTACACAGCGGATGCCCTTCCAGCCACAACCCAGCACTGGGAAACACCCATACACACTAATTCACACACACACACACACACACACTCATAGACTACAGTCAATTTAGTTCATCAATTCATCTATAGCGCAAGTGTTTGGACTGTGGGGGGAACCAAAGCACCCGGAGGAAACCCAGGCCAACATGAGGAGAACATGCAAACTCCACACAAAAATACCAACTGGCCCAACCAGCACTCAAACCAGCGACCTTCTTGCTGTGAGGCGACAGTGCTATGCTGGAATAGCACAAAATAAAGTGCTATGCTAAAAACATAGTTGGTGGTTCATGCCGCTGTGGCGATCCCTGATAAATAAGAGACTAAGCCAAAGGAAAATGAATGAACCACAGTGTACCCATCTTCTGATCACCATGTCATAAAACGGGAATTATCTCAGACTGGTTGCTTGACCATGACAATAAGTTCACTGGGTCCTACACCACCCAACCTGCTCTCAGGTGGGATCAAACCGGCGACTCTCCGCATGGGGTCGGTTGCTCTAACAAGGAAGCTAAAGACCATGGCCTCTAGCGTCTGTCACTAGAGCACCTTTTAGAGGTCAGAGGAGTGAGGTTTACCTGCACAGCACTTCACTAGCTGGCCTTCGTTACACTCACGCCCATAAAACCTCACTCCCATCTGGGTTACGGCACTAATATAACCCCGTCAGTTCTACACAAACCAACTCGCTCTGAGCTGGGATTGAACTGGCGACTCTTCGTATGGGAGTCAGTTGCTCTAACAAGGAAGCTAAAGCCCATGGCCTTAAGCATCTGTCGCTAGAGCACCTTTTAGAGGTCAGAGGAGTGAGGTTCACCTGCACAGCACGTCACTAGCTGGCCTCCGTTACACACAGTCACTAGATTTCAATCCAATTGAGCACCTTTAGGATGAGGTGGAACAGGAGATTGGCATAATGGATGTGCAGCCGACAACTCTGCAGCAACTGCTTGATGCTATCATGTCAATATGGAGCAAAATCTCTGAGGAATATTTTCCAGTACGTTGTTGAATCAATGCCACGAAGGATTAAGGTAGATCTGAAGGCAAAAGGGCCCCAACCCGGTACTAGTAAGGTGTACCTAATAAAGTGGCCGGTGAGTGTACATTCAGCTTCATATACTGTAGGGTTAATAATACACACACTCTTTTATATAAAACTTTTATGATGTAGCACAGGACAGAAAAAAAAACATGTGACCCACAACTACACTAAAAAAAGGCCTTTTATACTGAAGGCATGCATTCTATAATGTTGTCCAAACCTAAACATTTGCACACATTCGGCTTCATGTTGGGTTAATAATACACACGCTCTTTTATATAAAACTTTTTTATGATGGCACAGGAAATGATTCACCATCATCACCGTCCCGACCGAGTGATTTAGCATTCTTGGCTGTGCTAATCGAGTATTGGGTTTTGGATGTTAGTTCAGGGTGTGTATGTGTGTGTGTGTGTGCTGGTGGAGGGCCAGCCGGCGCGTGTGTCTGCGGTGATGGGCACGAGGGGAGCGTGTGCGGTGGGAGGAGAGGAATGTGCTCATGTCTCCGCCCGTATGAGCTTTGCCCGAACATCACAAGAATTCGCCATCGCCCAGAGCCCAACCTTTAAACCAGCGCTTGCATCACAATAGCTCTCAACATAGGGATACACTGCCTTTTCCACCAAATTATTATTCCCTACAGCCAGGAAGCTCCGAAACTATTTTAATCTGCCAACCACGTGCACACTTTTGAGAAGTTTCCCGTATCTGACATGCTTGGATAATCGTGCCACTATTTGGGATGTGCGAGACAATGCATGTAAGCTCGTATTTGTTTGCCGGCGCTGGAATGGGAAGCATTTTCCGTGTAATCCGGCCAAGTGTAAGACCTGTATTCCTGGAAACGCAATGCAGGGACAGCTGAAAAGCAGAACGTGATAACAGAGAGCAGTCCCAAACAACAATATGAGTCGTAATCTCTTAAACGCTGAGACAGCTGAAGGATTAGTTTCACATTGAAAGCCAAACAAATCTGTTCTCGTAATTACTCTTGTTTTGAAGCTAAATATGGACTGAAAGCAGGGGTTTAATTGATTTATCATTATAATTTATTTCAAACCAGTGACTTGGGCCCAATCCCAATTCTATTTTTGTGACCCCTAGCCATTCTCCTTGGCCCTTGAAACAGAGTGTGAAGTGGAAGGTCTTCAAAACTTACCTCTAAGAAATGAGACGGCACTACAGCACCCACACACACGTCATCATGTGTCGGCATAACTCTTACTTGTACAGTTGTACGATGCTGTAGTTATTGCACTTGCGTCATTTATTTGGTATTTATCTTCAGGAAATCATCGAATGCAACGATATCATGTTATCATAGTTATATAATAAGTGAAATAAATATTGAACACGTCATGTTTTTTCATATGAATAATATTTTTAAAGGAGCTGCTGACAGAATTGAACCAGATTTTGGTAAAAGCCCAAACGATACAAACATAAAACTGAAACAGAAAAGTAAATCTGAATAATGAGTTGTGTGTGATAACAATGAAATGACACAAGAAGAAAGTCCTGAACTACTGAACTGTATTTAATACTTTATATAAAAGGCTTTTTAGTGATGGCAGCTTAAAGACGCCTCTCATAGTGAGGTTTATTTATAAACTAATTTCGAGAGGATCACGTGCTTATGATTGCTAGCGGCTGGACCCACATTATCCAATTCACTACGCACCAATCAGATGATCCCTAAGCTACTATAAATACCCCGGGTTTCATATCACTGCTATCTTCGCTTTTGAAGAATCCCCCCATCCACCCCTACTCCTCCTCTTTTCTAAATGGGTGACACGGTGGCCCAACGCTTAGCGCTGTTGCCTCACAGCAAGAATGTCAATGGTTCTAGGGCATTTCCAGCGGAGTTTGCATGTTCTCCCTGTGCTAATATGGGTTTCCCGCGGGTTCTCCGGTTTCCTCCCACCGATTAAAAATATGCAACCTAATTTATTGATAAACCAACACTATAGACTTGCTCCCTATCTAGTACCTATCTCGTTAAAGAGAACTACTATCTGCTCTTCAATCACTACGATGGGGGAGTTCTCGAGATCTACCTGAGCTCAAAGCTCCCCTCTCGCCCTGCAAATGGGAGGGAGCCCCTGGCTCGAGGATCTTATGAGCTCAGGGCTCTCTGCCAGGACAGCATGCCAAACAAGCTTATAATTAATCATCAGCTAAGTGTGAACTCTTGAATGGAGAATAAAGTCACGTACATTGCTCAGGTGTGAATTTCTCACAGACCTCAACAGTGTAAAAATCTGTTCTGTGGGTCTCTTCTATCAATTCTTTGTGTTTTATATGAAACAGGCATATGATACCTACACTACCTGACAAAAGTCTTGTTGTTGGTCCCAGTTGTAAGAGCAACAAATAATAACTTGACTTCTAGTTGATCATTTGGAAAAGTGGCAGGAGGTGGATTTTTCTGATGAATCATCTGTTGATCTGCATCCCAATCATCACAAATACTGCAGAAGCCCTACTGGAACCAGCATGGACCAAAGATTCTCATAGAAATCAGTCAAGTTTGGTGAAGGAAAAATCATGGTTTGGGGTTACATTCAGTATGGGGGCGTGCGAGAGATCTGCAGAGTGGATGGCAACATCAACAGCCTGAGGTATCAAGACATTTGTGCTGCCCATTACATTACAAACCACAGGAGAGGGCAAATTCTTCAGCAGGATAGCGCTCCTTCTCATACTTCAGCCTCCACATCAAAGTTCCTGAAAGCAAAGAAGGTCAAGGTGCTCTAGGATTGGCCAGCCCAGTCACCAGACATGAACATTATTGAGCATGGCTGGGGTAAGATAAAGGAGGAACTCTGAGAGTCCTGCAAGAACACTTTCTTTGCCATTCCAGATGACTGTATTAATAAGTGATTTGAGTCATTGCAGAGATGTATGGATGCAGTCCTCCAAGCTCATGATGGAGTCAGACACAATATTCATTCTTTCTCCACTGCAGCATGACTTTATATTCTATACTGGACATTATTTCTGTTAAGTGACAAGACTTTTGTCTAAGCAAAGTCAGACCTTACTGTCCTAATTAAATCATTAAAATATCAAGGCATGATCATATTATATTTTGGTAAAATCAGCGTAATCTAGAGGCCTTTGCCTTTCATATAAGCCACTTCTGATACCAAATAATCAACTAGAAGTCAAGTTATTATTTGCTGTTCCTAAAACTTGGATAGGCAACAAGACTTTTGTCAGGTAGTTTGTCAAAAAAAGAGAAAATCACACCTGTGGGACAGTTGCAGTTAAGGGATTGGAAAACACACAAGTTGTTGTGCAGCTCCAGTACATTGTAAAAAGCAATTAGTTGACTTTATACTTCAACAAAGTGTAAGTTAACATATTGCCTTAAAATTAAAAGTTAAATACACTGTAAAAAGCGATTACTAAAAATGGTTGATTTTATTACTAAAAATGGTTAAGTTCATTTCAGTGGCGAAGTGGGTAGCACAATCGTCTCACAGCAAGAAGGTTGCTAGTTCGAGCCTCAACTGAGTCAGTTGGCATTTAAGTGTGGAGTTTGCCTGTTCTCCCTGTGCTTGCGTTGGTTTCCTCCAGGAGCTCCGGTTTCCCCCCAGTCCAAACACATGCGCTATAGGTGAATTGGGTAAGCTAAATTGTCCGTAGTGTGAATGAGTGTATGGGTGTTTCCCAGTGATGGGTTGCGGCCGGAAGGGCATTCGCTGTGTAAAACATATGCTAGATAAGTTGGCAGTTCATTCCGCTGTGGCAACCCCTGATTAATAAAGGGACTAAGCTGAAAAGAAAATGAATGAATGAATGAAAGTTCACTTAACTTAATCTTTATAATTATGCATGTAGTTCATTTACTTCATCATTGCATTGAGTTTACTCATTTTTTCAACTAATCGCTTTTTTTTACAGTGTTTGTGCATTAATTATAAAAAAAATTAAGTTAACAATTCCACTTTTTTCATTAAGTCAACTTGTTGATTTTGAGGCAAGGGGTATATTCATTTTTTAAGCAAATTTAAGTCTGCTGTCAAGCCTATTTTATTCACTTAAACATCAAGTGAAGCAATCATTTTCTTTATACAGCAATTTTTTGGATGAGTCTGCTAAAGTATGTTGGTGACAATAACATTACTTGCTTGATGGTGCAGTCGCGCAACTACACTGGGAAGACTTTCCATATACTGCATACATACTGTACATTTCCTTATAAGTACAATTTTACCTGTATTATACATGTGCCCATTGCCAACTGTTAGACAAAATTTACACCCCTGAATAGCTCGTAAACACTAGAGAATGTGTGTGTGTGTGTGTGTGTGTGTGTGTGTGTGTGTGTGTGTGTAGGCAGGCAGGCAAACAGAAGTCTGATGATCTCAGAGTGCTAACAGACAGATTTGCTGTAAATAACCTCCTGCACACACTGGAGAAAAGCCTCCAGCTCTAAATCTTTGCCGCGTGTGATGTTTGCAATCTCAATGGTTTCTAAATGACATGACGCTTCAAAGAAATCTGAAAATTGTTTTCGATTCAGTTCACTTTGGTTTTGTTTTTTTATAATTTAAAACTCTTTCAAAATACAGACCACAACTTGTGCAATACCGCCACAACTAACAGAAGCTATGGTAATTCTTTTTTAATATAAACATGACGTAATCAGTGGTGTAAAGTAATAAAATGCTCAAATTACTGTAACTGAGTACTTTACCCTCAGGAATTGTACTTTAGAACGAAGATTTAAAAATGTGTACTTTTACTTGAGTGCATTTTTAGTGCTGTATTGCTACTTTTAGATTGATGTTTTAGAACGAACATGATCCACATCCACACCGACCTTTCAACTAGCATTTCTGAAAAGATCTCCATCCACTCTATGGAATGGAGGAACTATGACGTTACCTTGTAGGCTGATCGGCTGCTAGCATAAAATCTCTCAATGAAATTGCGGAGGTCCAGCTACTGCGCCTAGACTGCAGCTCTGCACAAGACGTTTGGCCATAGGAGAAATGGTCGTGCCCAACTGAGCCTGGTTTCTCTCGAGGTTTTTTAAATTCTTCACTTTCGCCAATTGGTGAAGTTTTTTCCTCGCCGCTGTCGCCACTGGCTTGCATGGTTCGGGATCTGTAGAGCTGCGCATCGATGGAATTGCTCCTCAGTGTTTGGACTCTCAGTAGTGATTATTAAACCACACTGAACTGAGCTAAACTGAACTGAACTTAAACACTGAAAACTGAACTGACACTTTCAATTCACTATAAACTTCCATGTGAAGCTGCTTTGACACAATCTACATTGTATAAGCGCTATACAAATAAAGATGAATTGAATTGAATTGAATTGAAATCTAGGGCTGTGCATGAATATCGATACATCTAACTATCATGATAATTTCTTTTACGATAGTGTATCGATAGTCCAACCTCAAGTATTGATTCAAGTTGTGCCAAACGACCTCCTCCTCCGCTCCTGTAGATGTCGATAACTCTCGATCAACAAAACACCAAGTAGTACGGTATCAGAAGTAAGCAACAGTGAGCATGGCGGAAAATATAAAGGTGCCTCCAGCTCTTAGAGCTGACGTGTGGCTGCACTTTGGTTTTAACGCTATACCAGGGAGTAGGCATGGGCCGGTATAAGATTCTGACTGTATGATAACCTTGGATAAAAATATCATGGTTTTATGGTATCCCGGTATTGTGCTCACTGCTCCTTTTGAAAGCAATATATGTAATTTTTTTAAAGATTTATAATACTGTAGTTTGGAACAGTAAACATGTCAGGCTAAATAATTCAAAAGATTCATTGATTCCTGCTGTCTTCATTAGTTTAAAAAACACAATTTCTTCACAATTTTAAACGCCATCTTTTGGTGAATATTTTTTTCTGCTGGAGATACTGCTGTCCTAAAAAACTAAAAAAATGTAAACAAAAAAAATCTTGCACATACCTTAGGCAACACTATTACAGAAAATTTTAGTGGTTTAAAACCTTGACTTTTGCAAACCGCGGTATACCTTGAAAACGGTTATCGTCCCATGCCTACCAGGGAGTACTGAATTAGACAAAAAAAAATGCCATTTGTAAGCTTTGCAATATATATATAGTTCTCTGTTCAATCACACTGCGCAGTTTTAATGAATTGGAATGGATGGAAATAAATTGGAATTGGAATTTTAATTTGTCTGCCGACTTTATCAAGTTATTAATATAATGTGACACACATACTAATACAAACTATTGCAATATATCACAATATGTATCGTATCGCAATATATCGTGATATATTGTACCGTGACCCATGTATCATGATATGTATCATATTGTGAGGCCCTTGCCAATACACAGCCCTAATCAAATCCCTATAGGATTTTCCCATAGGCTTTTTGAAGATTGCAAATAATAAGCTCTGTGTTTAAACACTATTCTTTACACTTACACGTTTTGATACACAAAAATACAACTTTTAGCACTTTTGGATCTTAAATGCAAACGCAAGAATGGAAAAGCTAACATTAGGCTATAAACGGACGCCTGTGATGAGCACCACCCTGCTACAGACAACTTTTCCAGCTTACTTTTAGAAATATGGTCTTTGTCCATGACAATGAATTACTCTCTCGGTTTATTATATTATAATTGACGCTATATAATATAAACAAATAAATACGCAAAAACACATAGACCTACGTGCCTTTAGGATAGATTTTTTACTCGGGAAATACATTTTGATTTGCTTTACGGTTGTTGTAAAAGTTTATAAACTGTATGTATAAATGTGCCCCTACATAGTATTATCTTAAGACATGTTTAAATAAGTGTATCGCCCGCGTACACACAGCCCACTTACCTTAATAATAGACGACAGAAATGAGAAATGACAGCCACTTCTGATACCAAATGATCAACTGAAAGTCAAGTTATTATTTGTTGTTCCTAAAACATGGATAGGCGACAAGACTTTTATCAGGTAGTGTATCCTTGATGCATCTTTTACCTCTATAGTTTTTATAGTACGTAAATCGCTTAAAGATGCTACTTTTAAAGGGACTAAAATAATGTTTGTTGTTATTATTATTTTCATGACAGTGAAAGCGTTATGATCCACCAATGGGCTGGACTGTTCATTTCGGTTGATCTCAACAGCTGTATTTTCTGCTTTAGTAGTGTTGTTGTTAGCAATGCGACAGGTGTTGTATTCTCTCCATCCTCTGGTGTCTGTGGTTCACCTCAAACAGACACACAGCGAGTGGGCTCACTGCATGTGAAAACCAGAGTGAGCTAAATTTATTCCTTCCATGAAATCCTATATTGCCTCTCCAGAACCCCCGTGGCCAAGCTCAGCGCCTTGGTGCCAGTTAAACATGCAGGTATGGGTTTCCCCTCAGTTTTAACCCCAGACCGACCGTGTGTGTGTGTGTGTGTGTGTGTGTGTGTGTGTGTGTGT
>CAIGQZ010000276.1:4292461-4320456 GCA_903798205.1 Danio tinwini
GTGTGTGTGTGTCTGTGTGTGTGTCTGTGTGTGTGTCTGTGTGTGTGTGTGTGTGTGTGTGTGTGTGTGTGTGTGTGTGTGTGTGTGTGTGTGTGTGTGTGTGTGTGTGTGTGTGTGTGTGGGTGTGTGTGTGTGTGTGTGTGTGTGTGTGTGTGTGTGTGTGTGTGTGTCTCTCTCTGGGGAGCAGGTGGAGTCTGAAGGAGCTGAGGAAGAGGTAACTAGATCCATGTGAACCACAAGGATCACTGAGCCTTTAGGATCCACTCAGCCGTTTGCACTGCTAGAAAAACATTTATCCAGGACAGACAAGCGAGGACGGATTACAATCCTGTCAGCTGCAATATTATGAAATTATAAATCTACTTATCTTGTGACAAAAATAATAATAATAACATACTGTATATTGTTTGTATGCAGTGTTGTGCAAGTTACTTCCAAACTGTAATACATTACAGATTACTTGTTACTGTTATTTAACAGTAATCCCTTACATTACAATATTACTGTCTCAGAATTGTAATATGTTACATTACTCTTATATTAATTTTTAGTTACTTTCACCAAAATAACTACAGAATTAGAACTTAACACTCTAAAACGACCAAATGTACGGCAGAGCATGTTACATCCAGTAGAAAGAGATATGATGTAGCAGAATGACTGTGACCTATCCAGGCTACTAACAATAATAGAGGTAAAGTTAGTTTTATATTCGGATATTCAGACTTTCTCCTTATATTATCATTTCAGAAAAGTATTCTTTGCAAATACTAAATAGGCAAGTCATATAAGCAGCCAGTGACTATCAAAGTACAACATTGTTCACAGTCAATTAGATAGTGTTAAGGTTGTTTTGACGTCATACTTGCATGCTAATTCCGATCGAATATTCAAAGTAACATGGTAAACAATATAGAGACTTCTAAATGAATGAATGTGCAAATATAAAACCAACTTTACAGCTATCTAACAATATAGTATATAATTGCCATTGTGAAGGCTCAAGACAATGCAAGAAAGGATGACAGTCATATTCACAAATGATTTGGTTAAAGTATGGTAGAGGTAAAGTTGTTATCTGGCAATATCTGTAAATAGCTTGACTATATATTGTAAATAATACTAGCCTAAAACATAGGCAGTACATCTAACACTCAAAAACACTAGGATTTATCAAAGAATTTACCTTAATCTGTAGGTAAATACTATAGCAATATATAAACCATATCAACATTCTTGGGATAACAATGTAACAGGAGGATCTCTGGAGAGCAAAAGCAGGAAAAGAGGAGGAAACACAAGGCACAAATTGTGAGTGTGCATCATTTGATGGAGCGAGAGCAGATCATTCGCACGTGAGCAGACCAGCTAGAGTTTTGAGTGCACGCGAGGAGTTTTGTCTATGAACAGAGAAAATGGACTTGTAATACTGCGCTTACGACATTTGTCAGTGAAATAACGTCATATGCACGTACGTCCATCTCACGAATTTACTGTCATCTGCCATTTTCATCTATTTGCCGCTTTTTCGCTGCGCGTGGGCTTAACGTTACTGCGAACCGAGCTGAGCCAAAATAGCCCCGGACCTCGAGCTCGGAGGCTGAAATCATTCCGCGGTCAAAGTAAAAAGTTCTGATAGCCAGAGGGAGATTAATGACAACACACACGTATATTCACTCACCACCAACAGGAAATAGAACTGCAGTATTTTTATATTTGTTAATGTCGGGCGAAAAGTTTGTTGTAACGCACACGTTACTGAACATGTACTGAGTAAAATATTACTGCAAATGTATTAGTAATGCCTTACACTACTGCGTTACAGGAAAATGTAATAAGTTACTGTAATACATTACTTTTGTAATGCATTACTCCCAACACTGATTGTATGAGACAAAATGATTAGCCCTTCTGTGAAATTAATTATTTTGTGCTGAGAATTTTTTAAAGGGATGTTTTCATCCACTCTATGGTGATTTTAAGGCTTAATTTGGTCACAATTTTCTCTGTGTTTCAGCAAATGCAATAGTTTTTGGTGTCAAATCTTATTTTGACACATATTTTGGGAAAATGCTTAGAAATATTTCAGAAATTCAGCAATACACTCTAGGCACAATTACTACACTTTCATTATGTTGGTGGCTGTTTTTGCCCCATTGACTTCCACTATAATGACATTTTTTGATTGCAAAAGCTATGACAGCATATAATTCTGCATTCTGGTTGTTGCTGGTTTTTCCCTGCTGGAAAGAGGTAGAAGTTGTCATTTTTACTGTTTATCATCAGTTGCAGTGCAAAAAACTGCTTACTTTCTGCTTTCTATATGGAGTACTGAGCGTGCACACGTGATGTGTGAAAGAGACCTTATATAAGAGCGCACTTATCTTGATATGAAAATCCAAATAAGCAGGGTTGGGTAAGAGTTGTCTTTGGACTGTGGGAGAAACCAGAGCACCCAGAGGAAACCCACGCCAACATGGGGAGAACATGCAAACTCCCCACAAAAAAACTCAACTGGTCGAGCTGGGGCTCGAACCAGTGACCTTCTTGCTGTGAAGTGACAGTGCTAACCACTGAGCCACCGTGTCGCCCACTGAAAGTTTTTTTTTTTTGAAAAATAAATAGGGGTTCATCTAGGAGACCATGCAAATCTCCACACTTATATTTTATCTTGCTTTAATTAATGCTAATAATTGTTTTAGGTGAACTATCACTTTAACACCGGACACCATAACTACTACGAAACATCAAAGCTGCAATATTATGTTCAGCAGTCACCGATAGTGTTGAGCAGAGGCCAGAAACTGATCTGTTTCTCATTTCTGATTTCACGTTGTGGCAATCGTCACTGGCACACACTCCGTCTGTCTGTCTGGATCAGTTTTGCATTGCGATGGCTTGTTTCCAAGTTTGAGCCTCTGAGCTGGAAGCCTCTGACCGTCATTGATTTGCTCTGTAATCCATCTTTTGGACACAGATCAGGTTTTCCCCTCATGTGGACACTTTTCACAAGACATGTTTAACGGTCACCAGCATCTTAAACCCTTAAAAGTTTTTATTATTTAGATTATTATTATTTTTTTTTTTAAATGTATGAAGATTTATAGTGCAGCACGGTAGCGCTCTCGCCTCACAGTAAGAAGGTCACTGATTCGAGCCTTGGCTGGGTCAGTTGGCGTTTCTGTGGGGAGTTCTGTGTTGGGGAAACCGGGTGCTCTGGTTTCTCCAACAAGTCAAGCTATAGGTGAATTGGGTAAGCTAAATTGTCCGTAGTGTGTGTGTGTGAATGAGAATGTATGGGTGTTTCCCAGTGATGGAATGCAGCTGGAAGGGCATCCGTTGCGTAAAACATGCTGGATAAGTTGGCGGTTCATTCCGCTGTGGCAATCCCAGATTAACAAAGTGACTAACCCGAAAAGAAAATGAATGAATGAATTTATTTAATGTGAATTTTTGAATATTTTTGAATAATTATCATTAAAGTTTTTCATTTATTCATTTTCCTTCGGCTTAGTCCCCTTTATCTAGCCGAAAAGAAAATGAATGAATGAACATTTATATGTATTTATATATGTATTACATCATCTTTACGACAAATTACAAAAAAACGAATTACCACATGTGCTAGGGGTTTCTAGCGCAGTGTCTATGGGGTAGGACAGTAATTTTGACGTTCTCTCTTCTAGCTACTGTTATCAGTCTACCTTTATTCCTTTTTCTGATAGTCTTGATAACACCATCAAGTAGTTTTTCTTTGATTATTTTATCCTATTTTCAATAGGATTGTAAGGAAAAAATAATAATTTGTTGTTCTCTCCCAGTCACTGCGCTATAGGTTTGCCCACAATGTAAAGAGTATCTGTTGATTAACACTTTCTGTATTTTGTATTTTCTGTATATTTACGGTCGTGAATTACATTATGGGACCTTGATCTCTGCTCTGTCAACTTTTAATGTGGAAAATTTAACTCTACAGTTTAACAAAGAAATTTTTGTTGACATTTTAATAATAATATAATGAGAAATAATATATACACTACCTGACAAAAGTCTTGTCGTCTATCCATGTTTTAGGAACAACAAATAATAACTTGACTTCTAGTTGATCATTTGGTATCGGAAGTGGCTTATATGAAAGGCAAAAGCCTCTAGATTACACTTATTTTACCAAAATAAAATATGATCATGCCTTGATTTTTAATGATTTAATTAGGACAGTAAGGTCTGACTTTACTTAGACAAAAGTCTTGTCACCTAACAGAAATAATGTCCAGTATTGAATATAAAGTCATGCTGCAGTGGAGAAAGAATGAATATTGTGTCTGACTCCATCATGAGCTTGGAGGACTGCATCCATACATCTCTGAATGACTCAAATCACTTATTAATAAAGTCATCTGGAATGGCAAAGAAAGTGTTCTTGCAGGACTCTCAGAGTTCATCAAGATTCTTTGGATTCATCTTCAGTGCCTCCTCAAACTTACCCCGGACATGCTCAATAATGTTCATGTCTGGTGACTGGGCTGGCCAATCCTGGAGCACCTTGACCTTCTTTCCTTTCAGGTACTTTGATGTGGAGGCTGAAGTATGAGGAGCGCTATCCTGCTGAAGAATTTGCCCTCTCCTGTTGTTTGTAATGTAATGGGCAGCACAAATGCCTTGATACCTCAGGCTGTTGATCTTGCCATCCACTCTGCAGATCTCTCGCCCTCATACTGAATGTAACCCCAAACCATGATTTTTCCTTCACCATAATTGACTGACTTTCTGTGAGAATCTTGGGTCCATGCTGGTTCCAGTAGGTCTTCTGCAGTATTTGTGATGAATGGGATGCAGATCAACATTTCATCAGAAAATTCTACCCTCTGCCACTTTTTTCAAATGATCAACTAGAAGTCAAGTTATTTGTTGCTCTTACAACTGGGATTAAAGACTTTTGTCAGGTAGTGTAGAGAAATATATCTGTTAAATGACAGAAAATGTGCTGGCAAGGTTTTTGTACCAACCCTGACCATATATCAATTTAAACTATTAAAAATGTTTATAAAAGTCACATTTTTCCAACTTTTCAAGGTTAAAAGTTGTTGGAAGAAAGATGAGCTCCCACAATGCAATTCAAAAGCATGAAAATAAAAACATGAAACAAAATACAGAAAACTGCAAATTTACGGATATTTTTAAAGCGCAGATGACGACTTCCGCTACCGAGAAACCCGGAAATGTGAAAAAGGGTCCAATAAGCACAACTGACCTGTTCTCCAAGCTCATTTGGACATGTGGAGGAAGGCTCTGAGTGTTGACCTTTGCCTCTAACACACGTGTAAGACACAAACTCGTGCACTCAACAACTGAGACGCAGATTTGTCACATTCTCTAAGCAGACAGGAATTTCACAGCTGAATCCTCAAGAGACAGATCGGCCTCAGAGGAAGCATCAAAGGCCTCTGACACTGAGTTTTATGTAATCTACTCACCAGGATCCTGTTGCAACACAGCTGCTAGAAATGACTTGAGGAAATTAACAGCCTGTATTTTATACACAGTTGAAGTCAGAATTATTTGCCTCCCTGTATATTTATTTCCCCAATTTCAACACATTTCTAAACATAATAGATTCAATAAGTCATTTCTAATAACTGATTTCTGTTATCTTTGCCATGATGACAGTAAATAATATTTGACTAGATATTTTTTAAGATGCTAGTATTCAGCTTAAAGTCACATTTAAACGCTGAACTGGGGTAATTAGGGTAATTAGGCAAGTCACTGTATAACATTGGTTTGTTCTGTAGACAATCAAAAACATATATTGCTGTAGGGGGCTAATAATATTGGCCTTAAAATGGTTTAAAAAAATAAAAACTGCTTTTATTCTAGCCAGAATAAAAGAAATAAGACTTTTTCCAGAAGAAAAAACATTTTAGGAAATACTGTGAAAAATTCCCTGCTCTGTTAAACATCATTTGGGAAATATTTACACAAACTATTTACAGGAGGGATAATAATTTTGACTTTAACTATACCGTGCAGCATTATAAATCTGTAAGAATAGTCAGTGTAGCTTATGTTTAAGGCAGCTTCACAATGATTGCATGTTAACAGAAAACAACAGCATTTTAAATCCTGGTTTTTATATTATTTAAAAACCAATTGTTGCTCATTACGTTTCTAACATTAAATTACATAAATTTTCACTTTTATATTACAAATATAAATGTAAAGCATTCACTATGAAATCATGTTATCTGTTACCAAAAGGAGTCCCAAAAGCCCTAATCAGAGAGGCGAATGTCTGCAGCCCCGCCTCCGTTTTCAGATGTCTCCGTTTTACCCAATCCACACTGAGACGGAGCAGCAGCCTTTGAGAATGAAAACGGCCTCTCCAGCGTTTTCAAAAAGCTCTGTTTTCGGGGCTCTAAAACTCCGGCGTAGTGTGGACGGATGGCGTAACTGTAGCAAAACTTATGCGTTTTAAAACTAAAATGTATTAGTGTAAACGGGGCGTAAAGTGCATGGTACAAAAGCATTAAGGGCGTGTCCGAATACACTTTTGCTATTTTAAAGAAAGAGAAATATGCTCTGCTCCTGGCGCATGGTCTAACAGCTTATTCTCTTAATGAGTTCTGGGTGTGTTTTGAGCATAACATGCATTAAACCAATCAAAGTCTCATCTCACATTCCCTTTAGGAGTCAGTTGCGTCGCTCCATGGTGCATTTGCTATTTACATGGCGACTTTATAAGTGGAAAAACTGAATGCTTCACTAGCGAGAAAACAGTTAAACAGAGCATCTGCAGCGCGAGGATAAAGAACGAGCCTCCAAAGACATCCATTAGCCTACATGTTTAATTTAGTTTGTAAAACGCAAAGACTTATTTAAAAACTATTTCTAAATTCAGTTCTAATTTCCAGCAAACAAGTAAATAAACAATAATAATGAAGTGTGGTCAAAAAACTGAGTTATATCCAAACACACGTCCTGTTCTTATGCCCCATATGGTGATGCAGACGTCTCCAAAACCTGACAGGTGGACAAATCTAAACTAGTTTTTATTAAAACAAATATAAATATGCATTTAATAAATAATACTGCTGATAATAATAACATTATACTAATGCAAGTTGTCATAAATACCCCCCCCCCCATTAAAATGTAACATTTTAATTCTTTAATTGTTTTCATATGTAAAGATATTTGTGTGTTGCTGTACATCTTGTGTGTATTAATCAATGTGTAAGCATTTGAACCTGCATAGGCGCATAGCTAACACGCTCTGCGCTGGACTTTAGAGCAGCTTTTAGTTGGTCAATGGTGCCGTCTGTTTCAGCTTCTCAAAATAGCAACGCACCTATAATGCGCCTTAACACACATCCTTTAAAGACCAGCACACCCATGAGTCCACAAAGTAGTGCAAATTTATTTGCTATTTAAACAACATGGGGCAAATCGTGAAAATTACAGTTGCGCTGGACTGAAAATAGCAACAAATCGCGCCAAACACGTCTTGCGCCTTATTGCGCAAGTGTATGATCGGACCCCAAGACTCAGCAATGTGTGTGTCAATGTGAGCAGTCTATATAGTCCATGTAATCAGTCTTAGATCAGCTCCCAGCTGTGTGTGTGTGTGTGTGTGTGTACTCAATGGTAATTCCGGAACAGGTGTGTGTGAGGTGCATAACGGGATATGTAGTTCATAAAGTGACAGAATTGTAGTCCGGGTGAAGGTGCATGTATATACCAACGATCTGCAAGCCTGTATTGCTGGTGATCATGACATTAACATATTCCAACACCAAACATGGACCCCGCCAACCCCAGTATACACATGCTGCAGTTGAGAATATACAGAATAAAAGTGATCAATTTAATAATGAATAAACGTATTTACCTTGAGCTTCACAGTTGTGATTAAACAGCACACAGCAGCCACAGAGCAGCAGAACGACAGCGAGTTTCATGGTGTAGGATAATCTGAAACAATCAGAATGAACACATTTATGAAGCCATTAAGTTTCCTTTCGACATACATTTTAGATATATACAGTTGAAGTCAAAAGTATTCAGCCCCCTGTGAATTTCTTTTCTTTTTCAAATATTTCCCAAATGATGTTTAACAGAGCAAGGAAATTTTCACAGTATTTGCTATAATATTTTTTCTTCTGGAGAAAGTCTTATTTGTTTTATTTCGACTTGAATAAAAGCAGTTTAAAAATTTTTTTTAAACCATTTTAAGGTTAATATTATTAATACTAAATGTCATTTTAAGCTGAATACTAGTATCTTGGAAAATATCTAGTCAAATATTATGTGCTGTCATCAGGGCAAAGATAAACTAAATCAGTTATTAGAAATAAGTTATTAAAACTATTATGTTTAGAAATGTGTTGAAAAAAATCTTCTTTCCATTAAACAGAAATTAGGGAAAACAATATACAGGAGGGCTAATAATTCTGATTTCAATTGTATATCCCTAGTATCTGTATATAGAGATCAAGCCCTCAAAACAAGGGATGGTTGGGTGTTGGCCAATCATAACACCCAAAACCTCAAACATGAGTCACAAAAGCCCAGTGTGAAGTGCTTTCACTCCCCGAACATCAAACACGGCAACACCTGACCATGAAGACACGCTTAATAATTCATCCTAATGCTTAATAATTAAAAGCGCGGCATGAATCTTTTATTGTGGACATTTACAACAAGACCACACCGCTGCTTTCCTGCCTTGTTAGTCAGTTTATGCAGCATTTGAGATTTGTTGAGCGCTGACAGAAAGAGCTGCTGCTGTGTCGTGTCTGTTTGTCTGCGACAATCCTCACCTCCTTCAGCAGTGATGTCTGAGATTAACACGCATGTAATAGATTAAAAAGGGACATTTTTTTAGTATCGAGGCAGCTCAGTGGTTAGTACTGTCGCCCCACAGCAGGAAAGTTGCTGGTTCGAGTCCCTGATGTGTCAGTTGGCATTTCTGTGGAGTTTGCATGTTCTCCTCGTGTTGGCGTGGGTTTCCTCTGCGTGCCCCGGTTTCATTTTTAAACTAAATTGGCTGTAGTGTATGAGTGTTTGTGTGAATGTGAGAGTTTATGGGTGTTTCCCAGTAATGAGTTGCGGCTGGAGCATATGCGTAAAACAACAAATCCAATAAAGGGCGCTATATGTAACATTTAACATTTGTTATTTGTATTTGTTAATTGTGTTGCTCCATGGTGCATTTGCTATTTACATGGCGACTTTATAAGTGGGAAAACTGAATGCAGCACAAGGATGAAGAACAAGCCTCCTCCATTCGGCCTCTTTACTTTCTCATTACTTTACTTTTACACTTTACTCCTTTACTTTCGTGGAGTAAGGAAATAGTGAAAACTCACTCCACTGAAGACATCCATTAGCCTACATATTTAATTTAGTTTGTTAAGCACAAAGATTTGTTTCAACACTATTTTTAAATTCAGTTCTAATTTCCAGCAAACAAATAAATGAACAATAATAGTGAAGTGTGGTCAAAAAAGCACAAAAAGAGTGATATCCAAACACACGTCATGTTCTTATGCCCTACAGATATGGCTACAGAGAATGCGCGAGTGATTTAAACAAATCTCGTGCAACTCCGCAGTAATGTGCGGCACTGTGCAAAAGACCCTAACACAAGCAGTACATGGCCAGCAGGGGGCAGTTATGTAACATAGTGAGCACACTGAATGGATGTAGCAGCCAGAGCACGTGAGCTAAGCGGCTCCATAATAACAGACATTAAATTACTGTTATGTTATTTTTTTTAAACAATTTAAATTTAATGACCCAGTTTCAGTGTGTTTCATGTTTTTAATTTAGTTTCATTTTTTTAAATGTGCGTGTGAAATATGTACTGTACACATGGCAGCAACACCGTTTGATCGACAGACACAAAAATAGCAGAGAGTACATCTAACGGTAGGTGGTCTGTGGCGTGGTTGTAAGGCGTATGGCAACATGATCTGAGGCGATCAATCATGATCAAGTACCCAGTTCGAAACCAGCGCAATACGAATTTCTGTTTTTCCCCCACTACATATCACATCGAAAATACATTTATCTTAAATAGAAAGGAAATATTTTTTGTAATTAAAATAAAGTATATGAAATATATAAAATGAGATATAAAGTCACAAGCTGACTCATAGGTATTTAATAAGTGTAATAGGAATAATAAATATTCTATAAACAGTTATTTTCCACTGGTGTTAAATGTTAGAGACATCCTAATATAATCAAATGCCATTAATTATTTTGTAAGTTATTTCTTTAGTATTCTTTAATGGCATTTAACGGATTTAAAGCTGCATGGACAACAGAACACATACAGGTATGAAATATATATATATATAATTAAATTCGGGTTTTTGTTTTTTTACAAAACCTCAGTGAACTTCAAATTACTGTTTTTTATTTATTTATTTTTTTAAACTGTTAAATGAGGCTAACTGCCCAGTTTCTGTTTGTTTTTATGTGTTTTAATTTCATTTCATTTCGGGGATGCAGACATCTCCAAAACCCGACAGATGGACAAATCGAAACTAGATTTTATTAAAACGAATATAAATATGCATAATATTAAAATAATAAATACTACTAATAATAATAATAGCACTATACAAATTGTCATGAATAAACTGAAAAAAGCCTCCATTAGAGCAGCTTTCCGTTGGTCTGCGGTGCTGTCTATTTTAGTTCCTCAAATAGCAACGTGCCAACAATGTGCCTTAACATACCTTTTCTTTTTTTAGATCAGTACACCTATGACTCCACAACATGGTGCAAATTAATTTTCTATTAAAAAATGTGGCACAAAATGTGAAAATGACAGTTGCGCTGGTCTAAAAATAGCATCAAATCACATTATACAAGTCTTGTGCTCTATTGCGCTGGGTGTACAGGTATGATAGGGCCCCTAAGTGTGCTCCAACACTGTGCCAAAAATTATATTAAGAAGATATAGACATCCAAAGCTTGCACTTCCACTTAAATGGATCAAGAATTTTATTTTGACATCAACTTATATTTCAGTTCCTCATAAATTTTCTGACCAATCAAATGCTCCCTAGTATCTGATATGCCCCGCCCCTTCAAAACACTGTTGCTGAGTCATTCTCAATAGCTATGTTTCCATCCAGCTATTTTTATGCGCATTTAGATATGCGCATAAAAAAACGGTTGAAGGAAACGCCATGATGCGCATAAATTTTGAAAATGCGCATGAAAAACACAAGTGCATAACTAAGTAGGATAAACTTTTTATTCAATAAGAAAAGATGCGCATAAACTACGATGGAAACACTTTTACCGCACAAATTCCAGTGTGCGCATTAAAAAAAGGTCATGTGATTTTGTTATAAGAGATCATGTGATGATAAAAATGTGTGTGAATGGACAAACCAGCAGGCTGAACACACTGTAAAACATCTGAAATGTTGTTTTGGTCATTCTAAAATGCCGTACCGTTTAAGTATTAGTGTTATTATATTATTAATGACATCCAGAATCAAGAGCGTCTGTGCTTCGCGTCTGACACCTTCAAATGCCACCACGCGTTCACTGTGTGTCAGGATTGCCTTCTAAGGCACAAGTCATTTATTAGATGAAGAAAAGATTAACGCAGCCTCTCCTACTGCAGCAAATTCAGTTTTTACTGTTAATATTTGCCGCCAGTTAAGTGAAGTGACAATTTTGTACGCTTTGACTCGTTGGATGGAAACGCAGCTTTATTCGCATGTCTTTTGTGATAATCCAGTTTTGTGCATAAAGTTCATTCGCATTTTTGGATAGAAACATAGCTACTGTAAATCACAGAGCATTCAAACTTCGCTTAAACATGCAAATACTTTGCAGTACATCACACATTAAAAAAATCCACATTTCAAAGCACTTCCCATGACCTTTTAATGTTGACATACATTTTTTTAACCCCAAAAGAGGATCTATTCTGGCCCAAAATCTGTTATTATTATTATTAGCTTATGTTCTTGTAAAGCACAGATATTCTTCTGTGTTTTGTCCATCTGTTGATACTGCAACATGTTGATGCAAACATCGCTCTATATAAAAAAATCATAAAAAATAATTTAGTTTTTTTGCCATATTAGATTAACGGAGCACTCTTACAACCACTAATGGGAATGAATTTGTGAAATGCTTTGAATGTGAAAGCTCAGAATTGGTCCACTTCCTCTTCTTCAAGCCTGCATCTATAGCTAAAGATTGTGTGTCAATTATCGCTGGTGCTCTCTGGCCGGTCTCCTGTGCAGACACCTGCCAGAGAAAGCTAAATTTGAACGTTACCTCATTTCCAGAGCCGCTCACTCTGTGATTACGGAAGGTGCTATTTCCAACTGTGTTTAATTAATAGGTGTCACATCAGATGGGAAAAATACAGTCAGAAACCTTTTACGCCATTTGACACATTGGTCGTTATGGACATGTCATTATAGTCCGTCTATGGTCCATTTTTCAAATGTGTATTATAGATACAGATTTAGATGTGGTCTTACTGTTGAAGGCATTCTAAAAAATCTGAACCACTTTTACAGTGTGGGAAATAAGTATTGAACACGTCATGTTTTTTCATGTGAATAATACTTCTAAAAAAGCTGTTGACATGAAATAGAATAAGATTTTGGTAAAAGCCCAAACAATACAAACATAAAAATAAAACAAAACAAAAAAATCTGAATAATGAGTTGTGTGTGATAACAATGAAATGACACAAGGAGAAAGTCCTGGACTACTGAACTGTGTTTAATACTTTATATAAAAGGCTTTTTTAGTGATGGCAGCTTAAAGACGCCTCTCATATGGAGAATGAAGTCACAGAAGTTTTCACAGACTTCAACAGAGTGTAAAAATCTTGATGCTTCTGTGGGTCTCGGTTATCAAATCTGAGCTTTATTTTGTATTTCTATTGGATTCAGATCAGGTGATTGGCTAGGCCATTCTACAGCTTTATTTTCTTTCTATGAAAGCATTTGGGTTTCCTTGACTGTGTTTTGGATCATTGTCTTGCTAAAATGTCCACTCTGGTTTTGTCTTCATCCTCCTGCCAATGTAGATGTTGGACTGAAGCAGCTGATATTCATTTACACTGAGGAAGGGCAGACGGTTGCTGAAGAAATACTGAGAGATTTCAGCTGCTATCTGGGCTTTCACTGCCGAACTACACCTCCCTTTCTTCATGTGTTCAATACTTTTTCCCGGGGTCATTTCATTTTATTATGCATAACTTCATTTGTGAACTATTTAGATTAGTTTTCTTTGCATAAATAAATTTCTTTAATTGTTACCAACATCTTGTGAAAATTTCAAGTCAACAGCACCTTTATAAATGTGTTTTCAGAAAAAAAATGGTGACGTGTTCAATACATATTTCTCCTAGCTGAATCTGGTAATCTATTCATTTCAGCAATATTTAAACTTCAATGATAAAAACTAAACATACAGCTAAACAACATACAGAGAAAGTCTTGATTAAACTGCTACGGTCAATATTGTTAGCCCCCTTTAGAAAGAGATACACTCAAAATATAATTTTTTAGAGACAACCTCATTGGTTTATGTTCAATCAACTTAAAATTGTAAAAACCATTAAGTTAAAGTTGCAGTACGTAAGTTTGACACCCAGTGGTTGAACTAGGTATTGCACTTCTGGTTTAAAACACACGCAAGCGTAGGTTGCCAGATTGATGACACCAACAGGAGCGAGCCTGACTATCGAGCCTAAAGGCTGATTTAAGTTCTGTTCTGTGTAAAATCAACGGCACAAGATAGAAGGAATATTTTCCATATTAAACTGAGTTTTTGTTCTAACCAACACCTGAAATTTATATTTTAGAAACGGCTTTTATTTATTGCAGCTGAACAACAGAAAACTGACAATGATGACCTTAGGTACACCTCAAGTGCTTTATTCAGTGTTAAATGCTAATAATGTGAGTTTGAATGCCATTTCACATGACATTTATTGCCATACTACTGAAAGCAGCAGCAGATCTTCACATCAGATCTGAAATATAAAATAAACCATTTGAGATTAAACTTTAGAACTGTGACTCAGTGCAAACCAACACACATCAGTGATTCAGCGTCTACATTTAATACTGTTAAAGAGGTTTAATATGTATTAATTAGATTATAAACCTTATGATTTGATTGGAGTGCAGTGAGTGCACTATTCTGTGCTTCTGAATGGGTGCATTTAAATTTCTGTCATATTTCGTCTGGTGCAAACAGCCAAATTGCTTATCATGTATTGTGTTATTAGGACACAGGGTTACAATGCTACCTTCGCACCTAATGTTTACGTTTGTAATATTTGTTATTTGCTAATTAATAACCACCTCATGTGAAAATCTGAGTCTCATTTCAGAGTCTGTTACTATCCACTGGAGGTCACATTTCGGTCACGGGCGCATGCTTTGAGAGCCTTCCTGACTAAATTTATAAAATACGCTGTTTTCCTCCAAGGCAACTTAAGGTGCTGAAATATAATGGGCTAAACTGGCATTGTGCAGGTTAAATGACCAAAAACAAAGACAGACGTTCAGGCACGTAACGCACATTTTCAAAGCAGAATATCTGACTTCAGCATTGTTTTTCAGATAAACAAGTATGTTCACTTAGTATGTTTCTTAAATATCTGCAAACATATTATGGTATTTTTATGCTTTAGAAGAGTCAATTACGTACAGCACCTTTAACTTAATTGATTTGCATCAAGATCAGATGAAAGGATCGTGTGGAACCCAGCATTTTTTACTGTATATAGTTTTAAAATATTAGTTTTTTTATTGGTTACAGAACAAACCACTGTTGTCCAATAATTCAATTCAATTCATCTTTATTTGTATAGCCCTTATACAATGTAAATTGTGTCAAAGCAGCTTCACATAGAAGATTATAGTGAATTGAAACAGTGTCAGTTCAGTTTTCAGAGTTTAAGTTCAGTTCAGTTTAGCTCAGTGTAGTGTGGTTAATAATCATTACTGAGAGTCCAAACACTGAAGAGCAATTCCATCGATGCGCAGCTCTACAGATCCCGAACCATGCAAGCCAGTGGTGACAGCGGCGAGGAAAAAACTTCACCAATTGGCGAAAGTGAAAATTTAAAAAACCTCAAGAGAAACCAGGCTCAGTTAGGCACAATCATATACCAATAATGTATAATTAACCCAACTTACCTAGTTAACCTAATTAACTTTCAAATTGTAGTTTAACCTGAATACTAATATCTTACAAAATAACTAGTAAAATATAAAAAGGTCATAAAAATTAGTTTGTTTTGTAGACAATCAAAAACAAATAATGCTTAAGGGGGCTAATAAAATTAACCTTAAAATGATTTTTTTATTATTAAAAACTGCTTTTATTTGAGCCGAAATACAACAAAATAAGACTTTCTCCAGAAGAAAAAAAAATATAGGAAATACTGTGAAAAAATCCCTGCACTGTTAAGCATCATTTGGGAAATATTTCACAAAGAAAACCAAAATTAACAAGAGAGCACATCATTTTGACTTTAACTATATATAGGCTAATGCTTGAGGCTTGATACAGATTGTTTGGAGCAGCTAAAAGATTGTTTACATTTTCCATGGAATGAAGGCCGATAGAGAATCTTTCTCTTTCCAAAACACATTTCTGTCGCTGCCGTGTTAAAAACAGTTGACGCATGGCCTCGTGTGGCTCGTTGCTTTAATTAACATCAATCGGCAAGAGAAACACCTTGTTTATCAGAGGAACACAGTGGTCACACCTTGGTTGTTGTCAGATGCCTTTGCCTATTTAGTAGATGCTATTTAAGTAGACATCAAAGTGACAGGTTATGCTAATAACACTTTACTAAAAATACAAAAAAGCATCAATATTATTTAGAAAAGAATAGGGGAATACAAATGCTGAATATTATGCTTATCTTGTGAAACGAGCATCAATTTTGTTATTATATACAATACAAAGGATTTTATTTTAGTTCAATGTCATTTATAGTTGAAGAGAAAATTTATAGCAAGTCTATATTAATCAATTTATCATTATAGAGTTGACTATTAGCTGTGATCATGTGAAATAGTTATTCTTTTTCATATATTTCAACACATTGTTGAACATTTTAGTATCAATAACCAGAGTTATACAATGTCTTGCCTAATTAACCTAGTTAAGCCTTTAAATGTCACTTTAAGCTGAATACCAGTATCCTGAGTAATATCTAGTCCAATATTATGTGCTGTCATCATGGCAAAGATAAAAGAAACCAGTTATTATGAGTTATTAAAACTATTATGTTTAGAAATGTGTTGGAAATAAAAATCTTCTTTCTGTTAAACAGAAACTGGGGAGAAAAATATTGAGAAGGGCTAATAATTCTGACTTCAACTGTACATCTTGTAAGCAATATTCCAGGTCTACTAAAGTCTAATGGCGGATTTATAAGAGAAACAGACACTTTTATGGTGGGAGTTCCACCCCAGCAACAGCTCTTAAATTTAAGATTACAATAGCAGACAGATTGTGTGTCATAATCAAACACAATGCAATTCACACAACAGTTGCATGCTACTGTATACATGGAAACTTGAGAGCTGGAGTCAGTTTTGAGCTTGACAGATATTATAATTGGTTGTTTTTGATTGGAAAGATTCCAGAAAGATGAAAATTTGATACTAATTTTGGTTGTTATGATAATAATTCATTTGAATTTTGATCATTAAGATAATATTTATCATTAGAATTATCAGAAAGTTGGTTGAATATTTCCATTTTAATGTGGCAATAGAAGAAATTGAAGTATAATGTTATTTTGAGCCATAACTCCTGGTAATGTATTATTGGTAAGAATTTTAAAAAAATTATTCTAGGACTATAAGCTGTAGGCCTTTTACTGTAACCAATCAACGTAACAACTTAGTTTATTATTAAAGAGCCCTTTTTTGCATTATAAAAGGTCATATTTTGGTTTTGGGGGTCTCCAACTACATGCTGATATGCATGCAAGGTCAAAAAACACCTTCATTGTCTTATAATATGCTTTTATTTTTACTTAATTATCCCAACGACTCCCATATGATTTGTTCAGCGATTCATTTGTTCATAAACCCCTCCTTAGCGTGAAGCTAATCTGCACTGATTGGTCGGATGACCCAGTCTGTTGCGATTGGTCGACTGGGTTCAGCGTGAGACGGAGAGAAACGCCCACCACGGCTATGTAGCAGAGAGTGATTGAGAGCCCAATGCATATGGAAAAAAAAGCTTATGGAAATAAAACATTGACGACACTTATAAAAACTGATGGTTCTGAAACTTTTTTGTCAACACTACTTAGAAATGTGAGATTCCAGCTTTAGGGAACGAGCAAATCATACTAAAATGTACAAATGAGATCATAGATTGGAGGTTCTTGTATATTAAGGGCCCTGTCATACACTCAGCGCAATAAGGCACAAGGCGTGTTTGGAGTGATCTGTTGCTATTTTCAGACCAGCGCAACCCTAACTTTCATGTTCTGCACCATGTTGTTTAAATAGCAAATCCATTTGCGCCACTTTGTGAACTCATGGGTGTGCTGGTCTGAAAAGGAGGTGTGTTAAGGCAAATAGTTGGCGCGTTGCTATTTTGAGGAACTGAAATAGACTGCGCAATAGATTACATATTGCTTAATACACAAAGGATGTTCAGCAATACACAAATATCTTTACATATAAAAAAATAAAAGGATTAAAATGATACAAAAAAAGATTATATTCTACATGAATATAAAAAACACTGCCTACATGCCTCATCTCAGGTGCTTTTTTCAGCTTATTCATGACAAATTGCATTAGTATAATGTTATTATTATTAGCAGTATTATTTATTATTTGCATATTTATATTCGTTTTAATAAAAACAAGTTTAGATTTGTCCACCTGTCGGGTTTTCGAGGCGTCTGCATTACCATATGGGGCATAAGAATAGGACATCAGTTCGTACATAACTCAGTTGTTTGACCACACTTCATTATTTTTGTTCATTAATTCATTTGCTGGAAATTAGAACTAAATATAGAAATAGTTTTGATACAAATCTTGGTGCTTAAATGAAATTAAATATGTAGACTAATGGATGTCTTCAGTGGAGCATGTACAATACCGTTTCCTTACTCTATGAAAGTAAAGGAGTAAAGTGTAAAAGTGAAGTAAAGAGAAAGTAAAGAGGCTGAATGCAGGAGGCTGGTTCTTTATCCTCGCGCTGCAGATGCTCTGTTTACTTGTTTTCTTGCTAGTGAAGCATTCAGTTTTTCCACTTATAAAGTCGCCATGTAAATAGCAAATGCACTCTTAAACTGACTCTTAAAGGGAATGTGAGATGAGACTCTGATTGGTTTAATGCATATTATGCTCAAAACACACCCAGAACTCATTAAGAGAATAAGCATAGCACTGTTAGAACATGCGCCGGGGCGCAGAGCGTAAAGTCTGTCATGTCATATTATGCTGTACACTGTGCAAAATGCAGGGTTCCACAATTCCTTTGTCATCCCAACACAAATCAATTAAGTGAACTTTTTTTTACAATTAAATTATCTAAAAAACTCCAGAATTGTGTTGATTCAGCTCATTATGAAGGAGTAGTTTAAAGAAGCAGCAAATATATATTTTTAAGTGTATCATTTATTTTGTGGTGTGTAAAAAATATACATAGTTTTTACTATGTATATAAGATTTCAGTACTATGTACTAAGATTTCAGAAATCTTAATATACACACGCCTCCTTTAACCAGCATCTACACCTCAGTGAAGCTAAAGTATATTCATGCACCGTTTCCATCTCGGATGATGTGTGAACACAAACACCTTCCTGCCGTTGTGTTAAAAAGTCAGATTATAAAGCAACTTTATGTGCCTGTGCTTACCCAGAATGTATTTCTGAAAGTCTTTTACCGTATGTAGCATTTGAAATAAACACCTCTATACAGTATAAGAGCGCAAAAGGTACTGCATGATCAAATACCAATAAAACAAGTGTGCCTCTATTCAATGATAAATAAAAAAGCATAGATGTACTTACAAACAGAAGTGACACACCTGAGCAGTTGGATGAGTGTTGCAAACCTCAGGTGCTGATGAAACTCACATACAGTATATGAGGAAGTCAAATATAGATATATAACAAGATCGAATCAACTTCAGCACGCAGCCCCAGTGTGTGTATGCACACATACTCAAGATCAGCTCGCTAGTGAGACACGTTTTGTTGATAGAAATGCTTGTTTGTAGAAGCAGACAGGGTTCCACCTCCCCACTCAACAAGCCAACCTGCCCAAGGACTGGCTCTTAAAGAGACAGGCATCTTTTAGAACAACCATAGTACAGTATGGACGCATCATGCTTTCTTTTATCACCCCACTTTTCTTTCTTTTTTTCCGGGGGGTAGTTTCACCAGTGCATGGAGAGTTTTGTTGTTTCATACCGTCCGTGTAAACATTCTTTGGCACAGATGGACTCGACTGATAAAGAGGACACTGTGCCGGCTTGTTTACAGTCTATCAGAACTGCGGTCTGGCAGAAACCCGGGCGAATGCTGTAGCCGTAATAGCTGTTGCTGTAGCGACAGACAAGGCTCCTGATGTTGGGGGCTGATGTGCCCACACGTTCCTCTGCAGGCGATAGTGTGGAGAGGATCAGTTTTCAGCAGATTATCTCTACAATATCAGGCCTGCGGAGCATTCGGGAAACAGGCATCTACATGTCTACGCTACACTGCGATGGGAGACCGCACTCACACACGCAGCTCGAGTCTAAATTATTAGCCCTCCTGCACTCAACTATTTTTACTGCTTGGTCAAATTACTTATTTACTAATAATGAGCTGAATCAACACAATTGTTGAGGGTTTTTTTTGGGACAACTTAATTGTTTTAGGTTCAGACTACTTAAATTTGTAAAAACAATTAAGTTAACTTAATCGATCTGTGTTGAGACAACATGAAGGGATTATGCTGCAACCCAGGTTCATTCTGATTGCGTACCTCTATATACATATCTGGAGAGCACCAAATATGTCCCAGGGGCTACTGTTTTTGCAGTTTTTGTTTTCACGAATCCACTAGAGGCCTGTGTGTACGCTTTCTGAGATCTCAAGTTTCTCTCGTGAGTGCCATTCATGCCTGCTGTTCTCACATAAATCCACCAGAGGCCGCTGTCGACTGATTGACCGATTGACTGACCCACCCTCCTCCTTCCCTAAGCCCAACCAATAGTGTCTTCAAAAGCACAGATTAACCAGCGCCCACCTACTTCGCTAAACCTTCTCTAAACAGTTTAACAAAGCAATCCAGAAAAAGAAAAGCCCTCATGGCTGCCTGACTTTTACCACGTTTTCAGATTTTACCACATTCTCACCCTGTTATTTACTCATTCTTACTTCATTTTCTTTTCGCCTTAGTCTCTTATCAATCTGGGGTCGCCACAGCGGAATGAACCGCCAACTTATCCAGCACATGTTTTACGTAGCGGATGCCCTTCCAGCCGCAACCCATCACTGGGAAGCATCCACACACACACCCATTCACACACATACACTACGGACAATTTAGTTTACCCAGTTCACCTATACCACATGTTTTTGGACTTGTGGGGGAAACCGGAGCACCCAGAGGAAACCCACATGAACACAGGGAAACATGCAAACTCCACACAGCCGAGGCTCAAACCAGCGACCGTTTTGCTGTGAGGTGAACGTGCTACCCACTGCGCCACCGCTCAGCCCAGTTATTTACTTGTTTATTTTATTTTTTGGCTTTTGCTGTTTTGTCTTATCTGCTTTCTGGAACACTTTTTCGCCGGACTCAAACCCTGCTGTCGTGGTCAACTCCTCTCTGCATCTAAAAGTCTGCCAACGTATGTGGTGAGCCACTGGACAAACTGGTAACAGTGGAAAAGCCGTCCATATTGAGGTAAACGGCCAGCTGTTAAGCGAAAAAAGGAACTGCGTCTTACCGCCCCGTAGTGTTCGTTTTTAAGATGAAATGCAGCCATACGTTCCTCTGGCTACATAATTCACGATCTCCAAAAATATACATGGCAGCGTTTTCAGAATGAGCCTGTGTTGGATTGTGTGGAATCCAGCATTTTTTACAGTGTGTGTGTATTTTTAATCCTTCTTAGAATATTTTCCAAGTGCTTTTTTCCACACGTTTTTAAACAATTTAAAACAGTTTTAATAACTAATTTATAATAATTAATTTCTTGGGTCTTTGCTGTAGTGACAGAACGTAATGTTTTACTAGTTATTTCAATAGTATCTGGATGCAGCCTTTATGATGCAAGCTGAGATTGCATCACTCAGCGATGCAATGTCAGACACAATGTATTCAATGAAGTGAGTGATGTCACTGTTAGGGGTGGGGTTAGGTGAGTGCATTTAAAAAGCATTAGATGCAGCTGAGATTGCACTGCACCAGGTCTGCATCCAGATCCCTCTCAGTTATTTTGCAAGATGCTAGTGTTTAAAGTGCAATTTACAGCCTTAACTGGGTAGCCTTACTGGGCAAGTTGGGTAAATTAGACAAGTTATTGGACAACAGTGGTTTCTTTTGTAGCCAGTTGAAAAAAACAACAGGCACATTCTGAAAATGTACCCCTATATACATTTCTGGAGCTCGCGAATTATGTAGCCAGAGGAACGTATGACTGCATTTCATCTTTAAAACAAATGCTACAGGGCGGTATGATGCCATTTCTTTTCGGACGGCTTTCCCGCTGTTACCAGTTTGTCCAGTAGCTCACCATGTACATCGGCAGAATTGAGATACTGAGAGGAGTTGAGCACAGTGATGGGGTTCGGGTCTGGTAAAGAATGGTTCAAGCAGGTAAGACAAAAACAGAAGCCAAAAAATCTAATAAACAAGTAAATGACAGAGTGAGAATGTAAAATCTGAAAACGTGGTAAAATCAGCTTTTCTTGTTTTGGATTGCTTTTGAAAATACTGTTGGTTGTGTTTAGGGAAGGAGGAGGGCGGGTCAGTCAGTCAGTTAGTCAGTCAGTCAGTCAGTCGACAGCGGCCTCTGGTGGATTTACGAGAGAAGAGTAGACATGAATGGCAAACAAATGAATGGCAAAAATCAGGCTGCTGCGAGGGCTTTTTTTTCTGAATTACTATTGAAAACACTGTTGGTTGGGTTTAGGGAAGGAGGAGGGAGGGTCAGTCAGTCAGTCAGTCAGTCAGTGGACAGCGGCCAATGGTGGATTTACGCGAGAAGAGTAGACACAAATAGCAAGCGAATGACAAAAATCAGGCTGCCGCGAGAGCATTTCTTTTTCTGGATTGCTATTGAAAACACTGTTGGTTGGGTTAAGGGAAGGAGAAGGGAGGGTCAGTTGGTTAGTCAGTCAGTCAACAGCGGCCTCTAGTGGATTTACTCGAAACACTGTTGGTTGGGTTTAGGGAAGGAGGAGGGAGGGTCAGTTGGTTAGTCAGTCAGTCGACAGCGGCCTTTAGTGGATTTACGCGAGAACAGTAGACATGGATAACAAAAATCAGGCTGCCGCGAGGGCTTTTCTTTTTCTGGATTGCTATTGAAAACACTGTTGGTTGGGTTTAGGAAAGGAGGAGGAGGGGTCAGTCTGTCAGTCAGTCAGTCGACAGCGGCCTCTACTGGATTTACGCGAGAAGCGTAGACATGAATGGCAAGCAAATGGCAAAAATCAGGCAGCCGCGAGGGCTTTTCTTTTTCTGGATTGCTATTAAAACACTGTTGGTTGGGTTTAGGAAAGGAGGAGGACGGGTCAGTCCGTCAGTCAGTCGACAGTGGCCTTTAGTGGATTTACGCGAGAAGAGTAGACATGAATGGCAAGTGAATGGCACGAATGGCAAAAATCAGGCTGCCGCGAGGGCTTTTCTTTTTCTGGATTGCTATTGAAAACTCTGTTGGTTGAGTTTAGGGGAGGAGGAGGGTGGGTCAGTCAATCGGTCAGTCAGTCAGTCAGTCAGTCAGTCAGTCAGTCAGTCAGTCGACAGCGGCCTCTAGTGGATTTTCACAAGAAGAGTTGACACAAATGGCAAGCGAATGACAAAAATCAGGCTGCCGCGGGAGCATTTCTTTTTCTGGATTGCTATTGAAAACTCTGTTGGTTGAGTTTAGGGCAGGAGGAGGGAGGGTCAGTTGACTGATCGGTCAGTCAGTCAATCAGTCGACAGCGACCTCTGGTGGATTTGCAAAAACAAAAAACTGCAAAAAACTTACCTCCTGGCACATATTTGGTGCTCTCCAGAAATGTATATAAGGGGTATGTAATCAGAATGAGCCTGATTGTTTCAGTGTATTTTATAAATCCTTAAAATATTTTCCAATTGCTTTTTTCAACACTTGTTTTTAAACAGTAGTTTTAATAATTAATTACTCAAATTCTTTGGTCTTTACCATGGTGACGGTACGTAATATTTTTCTAGTTATTTTGCAAGATGCTAGTGTTCAGCTTAAAGTGACATTTAAATGTTTAACTGGATTAATTAGGCAAGTCATTGGACAAAAATGGTTTCTGTAGATAATTAAAAAATAATAATTTCTTAAATATTAACCTTAATAATTTGTAATCCAGCCAACCTAAAATAAATAAGACTTTCTCCATAAGAAATAAATATTATTGGAAATACTGTGAAAATTCCCTTGCTCCATTAAACACAACTTCAAATATTTGAGAAACTTCCCAACAAATTTCAAACAATAGCCTTCAGCTGTATATGCACTTGAACTTGCTACTTCCATATAAATATATCACTTTAAATGAGGGCGTGTGTAAGGCAGACGTGTAGCGACCGTCTTTTCTCTTTGGCAAGCTGAATCACTACTATCAAAAAGGGGTAGACGGGTTTATCGGGCTCCTGAGGGCTTATCTTGTAGAGTAGTTGAATAGGAAAGCACTCAAAGCTCATTTGTTTTGGTTGCTCGCTGCGTGTTTATATTGAGATAATGGCGTGCCCATTATTGCAGCCATTCAGCTTCTGGGTTTTAAGCACACATTTGTATGTCTGTCCTGCTGCGGCCTGATTATGATGTTTGTGCTGAAAAGGGCAGTACGGTAATTAGGCTGTTCAAATCTGCTGCTCTGTCATGAGGGCTTTCTGCATCATTATCCACTGCAGCCTCCACAATTATGGCAATTGTGAAAATTAAGGACATTCATTGAATAGCACACGTTGATCTGTTTTAAGCATGTATCGTAAGGTTACTACAACGACATCATGCAATCATTCAGTGAACATAATGTATAGTAAGTTTGTATAGCAAAAAAATTATAACAGTTTGTGAAACCGAATGGACTGTACAACACTATTTACCAACACAGGCTCATTCTGAAAATGTAGCCCTATATACATTTCTGGAGGTCGCGAATTATGTAGCCAGAGGAACGTATGGCTGAATTTAGTTTTTAAAATGAACACTATTGGGCAGTATGATGCCTTTTTTTTGCACTTACCAGCTGACAGCTTACCTCCGTGTGGACGGCTTTACCGCTGTTTGTCCAGTAGCAAATCATGTACGTCGGTGGACTTGAGATGCAGAGAGCAGATGACCACAATGAACGGGATACAGAAAAGAACAGTTCCAAAAGCCGAAAAGACAAAATCAAAAGCCAAAAAATTAAATAAAGAAGTAAATAACAGGGTGAGAATGTGGTAAAATCTGAAAACATGGTAAAAAATCAGGTGGCCACGAGGGCTTTTCTTTTTTTTTGGATTGCTTTTGAAAACACTATCGGTTGGGTTTAGGGAAGGAGGAGGGTGGGTCAGTCGATCGGTCAGTCAGTCAGTCAGTCGACAGCGGCCTCTGGTGGATTTACGTGAGAAGAGTAGACACAAATGGCAAGCGAATGGCAAAAATCAGGCTGCCGTGAGGGCATTTCTTTTTCTGGATTGCTATTGAAAACACTGTTGGTTGGGTTTAGGGAAGGAGGAGGGAGAGTCAGTCAGTCAGTCAACAGCGGCCAATGGTGGATTTGCGCGAGAACAGCAGGCATGAATGGCACTCACAAGAGAAATTTGAGATCTCAGAAAGCGTACACAGCGGCCTCTGGTGGATTCGCAAAAACAAAAACTGCAAAAAAAAAAAACTTACCTCCTGGGACGTATTTAGTGCTCTCTTGAAATGTATATAGGGGTACGCAATCAGAATGAACCTGATTGTTTTTGTTTATTTTTAATCTTAGAATATTTTCCAAGTGTTTTTTTCAACACATTTTAAAAACATTAGTTTTAATAATTAATTTATAATTACTCAAATTCTTTGGTCTTTACCATGGTGAAGGTACATAATAATTTAATAGTTACTTTGCAAGATGTTAGTGTTCAGCTTAAAGTGACATTTAAATGTTTAACTGGATTAATTAGGCAAGTCATTAGACAAAAATTGTTTGTTCTGTAGTCTTAAATAATCTTAAATATTAACCTTAATAATTTGAAATCCAGCCAAACTAAAATAAATAAGACTTTCTCCATAAGAAATAAATATTATAGGAAATACTGTGAAAATTTTCTTGCTCCATGGGCGCAAATGCCTTGTTGATGCCAGAGGTCAGAGGAGAATGGCCAGACTGGTTCCAGCTGATAGAAAGGCAACAGCAACTTAAATAACCACTCGATACAACCAAGGTCTGCAGAAGAGCATCTCTGAACACTCAACACGTCCAACCTTGAGGCGGATGGGCTACAGCAGCAGAAGACCACACCGTGCCACTCCTGTCAGCTAAGAACAGGAAACTGAGGGTACACCAATTCACACTGGCTTATCAAAATTGGACAATAGAAGATTAGAAAAACGTTGCCTGGTGTGATGAGTTTCCATTTCTGCTGCGACATTTGGAGGGTAGGGTCAGAATTGGGTGTCAACAACCAACATGAAAGCATGGATCCATCCTGTCTTGTATCAACGGTTCAGGGTGGTGGTGTAATGGTGTGGGGGATATTTTCTTGGCACACTTTCGGCCCATTAGTACCAATTGAGCATCGTGTCAACGCCACAGCCTACCTGAGTATTGTTGCTGACCATGTCCATCCCTTTATGACCACAGTGTACCCATCTTCTGATGGCTACTTCTAGCAGGATAATGTGCCATGTCATAAACCATGAATCATCTCAGACTGGTTTGTTGAACATGACAATGAGTTCACTCTACTCAAATGGCCTCCACAGTCACCAGTTCTCAATCTAATAGTGCTTTGGGATGTGGTGGAATGGGAGATTTGCTTCATGCATGTGCAGCCGACAAATCTGCAGTAACTGCGTGATGCTATCATGTCAATATGGAGCAAAATCTAATTCCCAAAAAAGGAATATTTCCAGTACCTTGTTGAATCTATGCCATGAAGGATTAAGGTAGTTCTGAAGGAAAAAGGGGGTCCAACCCGGTACTAGTAAGGTGTACCTAATAAAATGACCAGTGAGTGTATATGCAATATGAAAGTTAGTGAAGAAATGCTCGGACAGACTTTGAATTGTTGCTGCCTTGAGTGACCAAATGAAGTTTTATTTGTAAAATATCCTTCATACTCAGACAAAAATTACTTTTTATGTATTTATTTAGATTTCACCATGGTATAGTATATGGGAATATCTAGGTAATATATAAGTGTATGGATATATGAATATGTATCCACATATATAATATATGCGTAAAAAGTAATAGCATTAAAAACAAAATCATAGTTCAAGATTTCAGGTCTGCTCATGCTAATTATTTCCCAGAAGTTTTACCCATCCTGCCCCTCCTGATTTGTGGTCTAGTTGTTGTTCAGGCTTTTCCGCTTCGCTTGTTGTGTTTTCATCTTAATATAAAATTTCCATTTACAAGAAAACAACACACCTCCATCCACCCCCAAAGTAAATTACATCAGAAATCCAATCTGTACTTTTTCTTGGGTTTTCCAGGGAAACAGGAACTTTGATAGTCACGTTATTTGTTTTGTAAAAGAACTAAATCTACAGCTAAACAATCGTATCGGTAAGATCATCTCCTTTCATTTTCAATGTTTACAGTATTACAGTTCAATTCATTACAATGGGATAATTACACATGATGCTAGTCAGTTTGTAGAATATATATAAAGTTGAAGTCACAATTATTAGTCCTCCTGTAAATTTAGTTTTCTTTTTCAAATATTTACCAAATTATTATGTTTAAGAAAATTTGCACAGTATTTCCTGTCATATTTTTTCTTCTGGAGAAAGTTGTATATGCTTTATTTCGGCTAGAATAAAAGTATTTTAATAAAAGTACTTAAAAGTTTTTTAAGGTTAATATTATTAGCCCCCTTAAGCAATATTTACAACATACACTCAGAAATAAAGGTACGCGAGCTGTCACTGGGGTGGTACCTTTTCAAAATGTACACATTTGTACACTAAAAAAATTCTGTCACACTTTACAATAAGGTTCATTAGTTAATGTAAGTAATGCATTTATTAACATGAAGAAACAATGAACAATACATTTACTACAGCATTTGTTCATGTTAGTTAACGTTAGTTAATGAAAATACAGTTGTTTATTGTTAGTTCATGTTAATTCACTGTGCATTAACTAATGTTAACAAGCATGAAGTTGGATGTTAATAATGCATTAGTGAATGTTGCATTATGGCTAATAAATGCTGTACAAGTATTGTTCATTATTAGTTCATGTTAGTAAATGCATTAACTAATGAACCTTATTGTAAAGTGTTACCAAAAAAATCTTAATTTTACGCTTTATTTCTGGCAGCTGGAAAAAAACGTAAAATAACGGCCGTTAAATTACAGATATTTACTGTAAAATAACGGCCGTTAAATTACAGATATTTACTGTAAAATAACGGCTGTTAAATTACAGATATTTACTGTAAAATAATGGACATTAAATTACAGATATTTACTGTAAAATAACGGCCGTTAAATTACAGATATTTACTGTAAAATAACGGCTGTTAAATTACAGATATTTACTGTAAAATAAC